>PVKU01004373.1:55955-148956 GCA_004027475.1 Anoura caudifer | reverse complement strand
GGACTGCCTTTGCTGTGTCCCATAAGTTTTGGGTTGTTGTGAGTTCATTTTCATTTGTTTCCAGAAACTTTTTGATTTCCTCCCTAATTTCATTCTTGACCCATTCATTGTTTAATAGCATGCTATTCAATCTCCATGATTTTGAGGACTTTGTGTTTTTCCCCTTGGGGTTGGTTTCTAGTTTCAGTCCCTTGTGGTCAGAGAAAATGCTTGGTATGATTTCAATTTTCTTGAATTTGATGATGATAGTTTTATGACCTATCATGTGGTCTATTTTTGAGAATGTTCCATGAGCATTGAAAAGAATGTGTATTTAGTTTCTTTGGGATGAAGGGCTCTATATATGTCAGTTAAGTCCATATCATCTAGAGTATCGTTCAATGCCACATCTTTGTTGATATTTTGTTTAGAAGATCTGTCCATTTTTGACAGTGGGGTGTTAAAATCCCCTACTATAATTGTGTCACTGTTAATATCTTTCTTGAAGTCCTCTAAGATTTTCTTGATGTATTTAGGTGCTCCTATGTTGGGTGCATATATATTTACAATGTTTATGTCTTCCTGGTGGATTCTTTCCTTGAGTATTATGAAGTGACATTCTGGGATTCTCTTTACAGCTCTTCTTTTGAAGTCTATTTTGTCTGATATGAGTATTGCTACCCTGGCTTTTTCTTCCTGTCCATTTGCTTGGAAAATTTGTTTCCAGCCCTTCACTTTGAGTCTGTGTTGGTCTTTTGTCCTGAGGTGGGTCTCTTGTAGGCAACATATGTGTGGGTCATGCTTTCTTATCCATTCAGCTATTCTATGACTTTTGATTGGAGCATTTAATCCATTTACGTTTAAGGTTATTATTGACAGGTACTTATTCATTGCCATTTTTGTACCTGTGTTCCTCTCCCTCTCTTTCTCCTTTCCTCCCTTTCCTTAAAGCAGGCCCTTTAGTATCTCTTGCAGAGCTGGTTTGGTAGAGGTGTATTCTTTTAGATTTCTTTTGTCTGAGAAGCTCCTTATTTGGCCTTCTATCTTGATTGAAAGCCTTGCTGGGTAAAGTAGTCTTGGTTGCAGGCCTTTGGTTCTCATTACTTGGAATATTTCTTGCCATTCTCTTCTGACTTGGAGTGTTTCCATTGAGAAGTTGGATGCTAACCTAATCGGAGCTCCCTTGTATGTTACTTCCTTTTTCTCCCTTGCTGCCTTTAAGATTCTCTCTTTGTCTTGGAATTTTGCCATTTTAATTATGATGTGTCTTGAAGTGGGCCTCTTTTGGTTCCTCTTGATTGGGACTTTCTGTGATTCCTGGATTTGTGTGACTTTTTCTCTCATCAAATTAGAGAAGTTTTCCATCACCACTTTTTCAAATAGGTTTTCTATCCCTTGCTTTTCTTCTTTTCCCTCTGGTATCCCTATTATACGGATATTATTATGTTTCATATTGTCTTGTATTTCTCTTAATTCCTCTTCATTTTTTCTGAGCCTCTTTTTCCTTTTCTTGCTCTTTCTGGATGTTTTTTTTCTACTTGGTCCTCCAACTCTCTGATCCCATCTTCTGCTTCATCAATTCTGCTTTTCATTCCTTCCATTGTGTTCTTCAATTCAGAAATTGTATTTTTCATTTCCTGTTGGCCCTTGTTGATAGTTTCTATTTCCTTTTTCATGTTGATATAGTTTGCAGTGAGTTCCTCATAGCTTCCCTCTAGTTTCTGGTACCTCATTGAGAGCTCTTGGAGCTTCCTGACAACCATTGCTTTGAACTCAAAATCTGATAGTTGAGTTGCCTCTGTTTCATTTAGTGTTCTTTCTGGGGCTTCCTCCTTTCCTTTCATTTGGGGATTGTTTCTTTGTCTTCCCATTGTTTGTGAGGCTCTTCTTGTTAGGCTCAGTTTCTTAAATTGATTTGTTCTGGTTCCCTGGGTTTATGGTGTGAACTTCTGTGGTAGAATGCCTGTGAGATTCAGTGGTGCTGTCTCCTTCAGATATCCTGGTGTTCACGGCTTCCAGTGTCTCAGCTGTTGAAATGTCCCCTCTTTGGGACCAACTCTGGTCTTTCCACAGTTCCAGGGTTTTTTTGTTTTGCTTTGTTTTGTTTTTGTCTCACTCATAGGTGTTTAAAAAGATAAAAAAGGAGGAAAGGAAAAAAGAGAAGAGGGAAAAGGAAATAAAAACATGAAAAGAGAATAAAGAAAAGCAGAATGAAAAAGAAAAGAAAAAAAGAGAAAGGAAGAAGAGATAAGCTTGTAAAGAAAGGAAGAAGGAGTAAAACAAGAAAGAAGTAATGAGGGGAAAAAAAGTTGAGGGGTAAAAAAGATCAAAATAATGAAAATTAATAGTAAAAAATAGAAAAAAAAACACAAAAAAATAAAAAAACTGAAAAACACCAAAACTGCAACTCTTGCTGTTATCAATCTTGCCAAGCTGGTTTTTCTGGCCTTTATGACTGCAGTGGCCGAGGGGTGACTGTATTGTTTTTCTCCTTGTTCAGCACTCAGTTTTCTTTGGCCTACTGTCCTCAGAGCTAGCCCGGGCCTCCCAGCACAGGGCCTCAGGTGTGTCTTCTGTGGCGGCAGGCGCCTACTATGGTCATGCTTGGGCAAGTGCTGATGATTTTTCAGCCTTCCATGCACAGGTGCCAACTGTCCTGTGAGCACGAATCGCCCCCCACACAGGTTGCACACCGGTGTCTAAGATCTCCCAGCAGCCCACTCAGGTCTCCAATGGCACAATGGCACCGGGAGACCATATCGCTGCTCCCTGCTGGCGTGCATGTGTGCACCCATGCGTGCAGGGGCCGAGAGACCTTAGCGCCCAGAGACTGCACCCCGGGACCCTCAGTGGTGCGCTGGTGCCAACGGATCCCCATGCAGCTGTTCACAATGGCCGTCAGCATAGACAGAAGTGAGAGGTCCAACGCTCAATCCTCCCAGGGCTATGAGATCTTAACTCCTCTCTGTGAGATTTCAAGCAACCAGGTTTATCCCGGTGCTGCCAAGACCTTGTTTGGCTGATCAGGGAGTGGTTGACCCAGCTCCCTCCCTAGAGTCTTATGGCCAGCGCTGGCCCGGGATCTCCACTCCCACCCTGGTCTCCGCGCTGCTGGAGTACTCTCCTTAACATCTGGTTTTTCAATGTCCACTGCAATTTTTGATCTCCTGTTTTCAAATATGCTGTGCTTCTGGTGTCTGTTTACTGTGCTCCATTGTAAATTGACCCATTTTTTCACCTGTGTGAAGGGGGAAGCAGGATGTGCATCCTCTTACCGTGCCACCATCTTCTCTCTTACTCGTGAATTTTTAAAATGAAAATCTTGTAGAAGACAAATTTCAAAGAAAAATATGTAACATTAATTTTAATGTTTGATATATGACATGATATTAAATTATATAACTTTCCTCCTAGAGTGACAAAATTTTGTGAGATCCCAACCACTACTTTTTATTCAAAATACTGTTTGTGGCAGATCTCTCTCAAGAAGAAATTTCCCCTTCTGTGCTTTTTCTTGGGGGTTTTCCATAGTCATACTCACAGATCCTCTTTTGTTAACCTTCCTGCCAAAAGTAAAAAATTCACTGGAAACATATTACAAAATGTGCTTTAGACAAATTGAATTTCCTAAGTAACAAAATGATGAGGGGAAAAGCAACTAGAATTTATTTAAAAATAAGGTAGGGAAGGCTGGGGCGGTGGACTGGGATGGGAGTAAAAGATAGAAAAGTGTACAAAAACAACAATTAAAATAAAATTTTAAAAAATAATTTATTTAAAAATATATTTTAATAAATTTGTATAAATATAAGAAAATATTGAATTATTAAAAATTTTATATTCATTTCATGACCTTCCTGTATTTCCTTCAAGGAAGTCTGATTTACAACTTTAGTGATATTAAGAGAAATTATATGAGAAACATATTTGCAAATGATACCTCAGACAAGGGTTTGAACTCAGACAAGGTTACACAACTCCACTCCAGGAACACAAACAAGCCAATGAGCAAATGACCTGAACAGACACTTCTCTGAGGACACATACAGAGGGCCAAGAGACATACAAAAAGATGCTCAGCATCACTAGCCATTAGAGAGATTCAAATTAAAACCACAATGAGATACCACTTCACGCTGATCAGAATGGCCATCATAAACAACTCAACAAACAACAAGTGTTGGAGAAGATGTGGAGAAAAGGGAACCTTAGTACACTGTTGGTGGGATCACAGACTGGTGCTGCCACTGTGAAAACTAGTATGGAATTTCCTCAGAAAACTAAAGCTAGAACTGCCTTTTGACCTGTCAGCTTCACTGCTTGGATTATACCCTAAGAATCCTGAAACACCAATTCAAAAGAACTTATGCACCTCAATGTTCATAGCAGCACAATTTACAATAGCCAAGTGCTAGGAGCAACCTAAGTGCCCATGAAAAACTGTGCATTCTACCCTTCTTCCTCCAGCTATCCCGTCCATGATATCTTTTATTCTATGGCTAAAGATTACTGTTTCTTTATTCTCTGCACTATTAGTGAAGTGTAACAGAAGATGGAATGACCATTGAATAATGACTTTATTTTATTAATATAAATATCACTCTTCTGATCATCTCCAGCAAGGATAGTTGAATTTTACAGTAGCTTTATGAAGTTTTCCAGTGACAAAATATTTGAATAATACTCTTAATACTAAATTTCAATCTTTATATTTTTCATTTTAAATAAACATGACCATCTATTTGTAATTATTTATTTCTATTGTTCATATTTCAATTTTTTATTTGTTCCTAGTTTATATCATACAGTGCATGCCCTCCAAAAAGTGCTATTTTATGAGGTACACAATTATACAGATGATCTTATCAGGTTATATACAAGTACTTCAGAAATTCTGGCCTTTTTTTATATTTTACTAGAAATTTTTTTAAATAAATACTTTATTTTGAAATAATTTCAAATTTAATAAATGTGTTTGATAATAAGTACAGAGTTTCTCTATGACTTTTACCTGGTTCCCCCTAAAGTTAACATTTTACATAACTGTTGTAAATTTGCCAAAACTAAGAACATTGGTACATTATCATTAGCTAAAATATAGATTTTTCAAGATTTCACCTGTATTTTTACTAAATTTTATTTTCTGTTCAATGTTATCATAATGCTATTACCTCTTCTCCAACCACATCAATAACTATTTCTGTCTACTTATCAATTTTCCTAACTTTTCTTTATAAATTGACTCTCCATAGTGTTAACTGTGAGTCTTAGTGGGTTGGGTGTTGTCCCATAAATCTAAAGGTCACTGATTCCACTTCCTGTCAGGGCACATACCTAGGTTACAGGCCAGGTCCCCATTTGGGGGTGTGAGAGGCAACTGATTGATGCTTACCTCACACATCGATGTTTCTCTTCCTCTCTTTCTCCCTTCCTTTCCCACTCGCTAAAAATAAATAACTAAATAAATCTTTTTTAAAAATTGACTCTCCGTATTGAGTCCCACCTTTAAGTTCTCTTCCCCTGTTGTAATACTATACAAAAATATTCTAATTTCTTTTACCCACAAAAGTCACAAAAATATTAATTAAAACAAGAGTATTTTTAGATTATCTGGCTTTATATAGATATAACTTGAACAAATTCTGCAATTCTGTGAGTTTGGCACCTGCATCTGTGAAATGAAAACATTTATGTCACATTTTCCATAGTGTTATTAAGATAATTAAATAAAGAGTATGTAAAATAAGCACACAAGAAATGTTCAATATTACTAGCTTCTAGTATTATTAGAATCACCACCACTACCATCATCTTCATCACATTTGATCTCTGTAACTTGAGGAAACAAATGTCACTCTTGTAATGATGCCTACATTAACTAATATGGGTTAATGTTTCCATCTGCATCCTTAATTACTGCATACATTTTTTAACTTGCAAGGCCATGAACTTTGCCAATTTTGTTGACTTTTAAATTACAAAATTTTAATTCTAACAATGATAGGCCAGATTGTTTAGGAAAAAAAGTGTCCTCCTGAAAGCAGACAATCAAATAGATTTCAAAAAGTTTCATCCATATGAAGACATCTGAAAACTGTTAAGACATTGAGGAATTTGAGGGCTTTAATCTAGGAAAGGTAAGAAATGCTAAGAGGTAGAAATAAACTGGCGTTTGAACCTTCATTTACAGGCATCTGCTAATTTCCAAACTGGTGCCTGAGAAGACAAGATGCTGAGCAGAACCATCAACAGAATCATGAGGCTGCAACAAATGCTGGAAGTTGGGACCTACATAGGAAGAGAAGCCATGGTAAACATCACAGACTTTAGGTTGAAACTTTAAAACCTCACATTCTAAAGCTCTACATGGTGAGAGTAAAAGTGAATCGGAAACAGAAAAAAAAAGAATAGCCATCATAGGTATTGAAATCAAGACTTGAATAATTGCAATTTCTGATTTGATTGAGGTCAACTGATATTGCTATCCTCCATCTCCAAGAGCAAAGTTGATCAATAGAAAGACTGAATAAATCCAAATAAATATTTATTGTGTTAGATAAATTTAACTTCAATTTTTAATGTTAAATTTATTATATGAAATAAAATATATGGCAACAACAGCATATAAGTTAGGAAAAATGTAAATGGAATTAAAGTGGTAAACTAAAAATAATTGGGTTTTCAAAATGAGAGACAACAAGCATTTATTTGAGATGAAAACAATCGCATATTAGAAAATCACCTATTCAGAAGCTCAAACAGTGTTTTGATTAGGAGAAAAAGTTATGGGATATTTATTTAAAAGAGAAGGGAGTCAATTACACCAATAGAAGGAAAACATTTTTGTTTGTTAGTGCAAATAAGCTAATATAGTGATATTAATTTTAAAAAAATTAGATTTTTAGTGCAGAAGCCATCAGTCATTTAGACATAATATCTGCTTTTTTTGTTCTTGCAAAATGTTTTGTAACACATTATTGATTTAGGCTTAGACCAAAGGTTATTTTGCCATGTTATAACATTCCAAGGTTTGAAGTATAAGAAACACAAGGCAGTTGCTCTGGGATGGCAGGTCTAGCTTGATTTTAAGATAGCAACATTTATATTATTTTTTTACAAAGACTTCTAGAATCATTGCACTAGCATGAAGTGGTAAAATACTAATTTGTGTTAAAATTCAATAAGCTTAGGATTAATGTAAATGTTCCCAGGATAACCAATAAATGAATAGTAAAAGGCCAGTAATCAATAAGTAAATAAATGGTAAAACTGGTATAATTGAAAATAATTGGGAAAGCAGACAGAAAGTCATGGAGAAGAAACAATACAAAAAGTACACTAAAAAGCAATAACATGATATATTTAAGCTTAAATACAGAGCAATTTCACTAAAATTAAGTAAACATTATAAGACAAAGATTATGAATCTAACTGAAAAATGGGCAAAGGATATGAATAGACACTTCTCCTAAGAGGACATACAGATAGCCAATAGACAAATGAAAAGATGCTCAGCATCTCTAATTACCAGAGGAATGCAAATTGTAACCACAATGAGAGATTACCTCACACCTGTCAGAATGGCTGTCATCAATAAATCAACACAATTGTTGGTCAGGATGTGGAGAAAAGGGAACCCTTGTGCACTGTTTGTGGGAATGCAGATTGATGCAGTCACTATAGAAAATGGTATGGAATTTCCTCAAAAAATTAAAAATGAAACTACCTTATGACCTAGAGAATTCCACTTCTGGGTATATCTCCAAAGAAAGCCAAAACAGTAATTTGAAAGAATATATGCATCCCTGTATTGATTACACTGTCATTTAGAATAGCCAAGCAATGGAAGCAACACAAATATCCATGAGTAGATGAATTAATTTTTTAAAAAACTCTGTGGTGCATATACACAATGAAATATTACTTGGCCATTAAAAAACAGGATCTTAACATACTCAATGAGTAAAAACTACAAGCATTACCCTTAAGATCAGTAACAAGAGAGGGATGTCCATTTTCACTTCTCTTATTCAACAGAGTACTGGACGTCCTAGCCATAGCAATCAGAAAGAAGAAAAATAAGGCATCCAAATTGTAAAGAAAGAAGTAAAATTGTATTTATTTGCAGATGGCATGATACTGTACATAAAGAATCCCAATGATTCCACCAAAAACTACTAGAACTGATAAACAAATTCAGTGAATCAGGATCAAAGTTAATATCTAGACATCAGTTGCATTTTTATATGCCAATAATGAACTAACACAATGGGAAATTAAGAAAAAATCTCATTCACAATATCTCTAAAAAATTAAAACTCTTAGGACTAAATCTAACAAATGGTGTAAAAGTCCTGTTCTCAGAAAATTATAAGATGGTAGAGAAAGAAATTAAAGATACAAATAAGTGGAAGCATGTACAGTCTTCATGGATAGAAAGTATTAGCATCATTACATTGTCCATATAACCCAAGGCAATCTATAGATTTGAAGCAATTCCTATCGATATGCCAAAGGTGTATTTCACAGAACTAGAAAAAATATTTCAAAAATTTATATGGAACCACAAAAGACCCTGCATAGCAACAGTGATCCTGAGAAAGAACAAAGTTGGAGTAATCATGCTACACTATAAGGTAATAGTAATTAATACAACATGGTACTAGAATAAGAACAGAAACATTAATCAATGGAACTGAATAGAGAGCCCAGATATAAACCCACACCTTTAAAGTAAATTAATATTAGAGAGGTGTGGGGGGGCTCCACCCACAGAACCCCATCCATCCACCGCAAATGAGAATACTACTACCAAGACATGATCTGCTTGGGGAAGAGAGGTGGCCAATCTCTCAAAGGAGAAGGGCCAAGAGCCCCATCCTCAATGGTTTTTATTAGGTTTGTAATACACAGGAATACAGGTAAAGCTCATCAATCAATGTCAGGTGGCAAGGATCAAACAATAGGTAACATTTCAAAAAAATCTGAGGGCTTAATCTGAGTCAGGGTCTGTCAGCTAAGGGGTTACAAAACTTTGGGAGATAAACTCATTTCCTCCTCAGACCCTTATCATTTAAATGAGAGCACTCTTAGCAAAAAAGCAGGTTTCACAGGACTTTATGAATTCTTTCTTATGCTCGATCACCCAGGGAGCCCACTCCAGCCAGCACAGGGCTGCACCACCCTCCATCATAGTTTCACGCTTAAGTGGATTAAGACCAGGAAGACAGAGATAAGGAAAACTTCTCCCAGATGGATTGAGGACTCAGGCTATGTCAACATAGCTGGGGGCGTGAGGGTCCATCACCACCTCTTTGCTGCAGCCCCCTGAGTCCTTTCTTGAGGGCCTTCCAAGTGGTCGTGCCTGGCTTAGGCGACCCCTCCCTTGAGGGAATCTTACTTGTCATTGGCTAATCGACCAAGCATGGGGGACCAGTTATGGATGAAGCAGAAGCAGCACTCCTGCCAGGGAGATAAGCTTTGTCTCCTTAGTGGCTTACAGTCTGAAGGTCACTCACTCAGCCTTAGTCATGGGGGGTTACAGCTCCTGAAACCAGACAGAACAGTTCCCAACAGAGAGGGAAAGCAATACCATACAATAGGCTAAAGATAGCTTATTCAGTAAATGGTATTGGGAAAAGAAAGACACACGCAAAAAGAATAAAACTAGACCACCTTCTTATATCATGCACAGGAATAACTTAAAAATGCATTGAAGACTTGAATATTAGACCTGAAACCATACAAATCCTAGAAGAAAACATGGGCAGGAAAATCTTGGATATTGCTCATAGCAATATTTCATGTGATATATATCTTCAGGCAAGGGAAACAAAAGAAAAAATAAACAAATGAAACTATATCAAACTAAGAAGTTGTACAGCAAAAACCATCAACAAAATAAAAGACAACCCATAGAATCAGAAAACATACTTGCCAATACATCTGATAAGGGGTTAACATCCAAAGTTTACAAAGAACTTACAAAACTCAACACACCCAAAACGCAATCTGTCCCGAATGGTGTAGCTCAGTGAATTAAGTGAGAGCCTGTGGACCAAGGGATGGCCTACTCAATTCCCAGTTAGAATACATTCTTTCATTGAGGGCCAGGTCCCCAGTTGGTGCGTATGAGAGGCAGCCACACATTGATGTTTCTTTCCCTTTCTTTCTCCTCCCTTACCCTAGCTCTAAAAATAAATAAATAAAGTTTAAAAAAAACAATCCAATTAAAAAATGAGAAAAGGACCTGAATAGACACATCTCCAAAGAGAACATATAGATGCCCAATAGACATATGAAAAGATGCTCAACATCATCAATCACCAGAGAAATGCAAATTAAACCAGGATGAGAGATAACCTCGTACTTCTCAGAATGGCTGTCGTCAACAAATCAACAGACAAGTGCTTCTAAAGATGTGGAGAAAAGGGAACTTTTCCCACTGTTTTTTGTGAATGCAGGCTGGTGCAACCACTGGGGAAAGCAATATGAAGTTACCTCAGAAAATTTAAAAAATTGATCTTTTTTTTGACCCAGTGATTTAACTTCTGAGAATATACCCAAAGAAACCCAAAACACTAATTTGAAAGACTATATGTACCCCTATGTTCATTGCAGTGTTATTTGCAATTGCCAAGATAGGAAAGCAGCCCAAGTGTTCAGATGAGTGGATAGTAGTAGATGAGTGGATAAAACAACTATGGGACATTTACGAAATGGAATACTGCTTAGCCATAAAAAAGAAAATTTTATCTTTTGCAACAGCATGGATGGACCTGGAGAACATTATGCAAAGCCAGTCAGAGAAATACAAATACCATACGATTTCATTTATATGTGGAATCTAATGAACAATATGAACTAATAAGCAAAATAGAGACAGACTCACACATAGAGAGCAGGATGACAGCAGATATATTGGAGTGTGGGAGGTTAGGGGTTGATGGGATCCAGCAAAAAGGAAAAAGGACTCATGGACATGGGCAGTGATGTGGTGATTGCAGTGGGGAGGAAAGTTTAAGGGAGTTAAATGATAAGGGAAAGTACAATAAATTTTTAAAATATTTTTTACAAGCTGTAGTACATATACACAATAGACTGTTACTTGGTCCTAAAAAAGAAAAAAAAAAAAAAAAGATCTTATCATTTCAGACAGCATGAATGGACCTAGAGGGCATTATGCTAAGTGAAATAAATCAGTCTTAGTAAAATCAAATACCATGTGATTTCATTTGTATGTGGAATCTAAAGAAAAATTTATATATATTAACAAACAAAATAGAAATAAACTCATAGATACAGAGAACAGACTGATGGTTGACAGAGGGAGGGACTTAGGTGACTGGGTGAAAAATATGAAGAGTTTGAAAAGTACAGATTGGTAGTTATAGTCATGGGATTGTAAAGCACAGCAGATGAGTTATGGACATATCAGAGGAAAACTTTGTAAAGTATATAAATGTCTAACCACTATGTTGTACACCTGAAACTAATATGGAATAATACTGAATGTACACTGTAATTGAGAAAAGTTAAAAATAATAATAAAAATAAAAGCAAAGATTGTCAAACTTAATAGAAAACAACTTAACTATATTATGCTCACAAGACAAATACTATACTTATAAGTAAGCAGAATTCACAATAAAAAGAAGTAAAAAGATATACTATAAGAACACTAACCAAAAGGAAGCTATACTCATTGAGGACAGGGTAGTCTTAAAAGCAGGACAATATTATTGGTTATATAGGAGGAAATTTATGTACTTACACATCTAGATATATTTTCTAAAAATTATAAAGCAAAGCCTGATAAATATGAATATTTTAAAAATGTATAATAGTGCTGAAGA
This sequence comes from Anoura caudifer, assembly GCA_004027475.1. Taxonomy (NCBI): domain Eukaryota; kingdom Metazoa; phylum Chordata; class Mammalia; order Chiroptera; family Phyllostomidae; genus Anoura; species Anoura caudifer. The sequence continues at coordinate 137,122 of PVKU01004373.1, read as the reverse complement.
TTTTAAATATATATCTCTAATGGAAAAAACAAATCATAAGTATGTATTAGATGTAAACAATGTGGTAAATAAGACATAATTGACATATTTACAAATCAAAAATTTAGCAACAAATATATATATTCTTTTCAAGTATACATGAAACATTCATTCAAGTGAATGGATAAAAATGTGGTATGTAGAGGACCTCCAGCCAATATGGAGGCATAAATGGACACACTATGCCTCCTTGCACAACCAAAATTAAGGACAACAAAGATTTAGAAACAAGAAAACAAACAGAACTGATAGAAAATTGAACTGTATGGAAGTCCGACAAGCATTCATTCACACCAGTGAGAGGGGCAGAGTTGCAGCAGGAAAAAGTGGAGGTTGGTAGACCCAGGCGTGCAGGCAGCAGCTGATAAACCCCAGGCACACAGGCAGTAGCTAGTGGACCCCAGACACAGGGTGGCAACAGCAGACCCAGTGAGGTTACACAAGGTGGCTGGCTAACCAGGTGGTCCCACATTTGTGCGCAGATAATCCAGGCAAAAACAGGGAGCGAGACAGACCTTGCAACCCAGAGCCCCAGTGCCAGAAAATAAAACCTAAAAACACCAATTGAAAACACTTTTGGGGGTTGAAGTGCCAGAAGAGACTCCCAGCCTCACAAGAGAGTTCGTTGGAGAGACCCACAGGATCCTAGAACATACACAAGCCCACCCACATGAAAATCAGCACCAGAAGAGCCCAATTTGCTTGTGGGAAGTGGCGGAAGAGACTGAAATCTGAGAGAGAGCCGAGCAAGTGCCATTGTTCCCTCTTGGACCCTCCCCCACATACAGCATCACAAAACAGCAACTGGGCTGCCCTGCCCTAGGAAACACCTAAGGCTCCACCCCTCACTACATAACAGCCAAGACCAGACCAAAAACAACAAAAACAAAACTAAAAATGGCTCAAATGGGAGAACAGATCAAAGCCCAGAGCCAATTCATCCAAGTGACCAAGAGACAGCCAACCTATCAGATGCACAGTTCAAAGCCCTAGTGATCAGGATGCTCACAGAATTGGTTGATTTTGGCCACAAATTAGATGAAAAATGAAGGCTACTCTAAGTGAAATGAAGGAAAATACACAGGGAACCAATAGTGATGGGAGGAAAACTGCGACTCAAATCAATGGAGTGGACCAAAAGGAAGAAAGAAACAACCAAACAGAAAACAAGGAAGAAACAAGAATTCAACAAAATGAAGAGAGGCCTAGGAACCTCTGGGTCACCTTTAAATGTCCCAACAGCTGAATTATAGGGGTGCCAGAAGGGGAAGAGGAAGAGCAACAAGTGGAAAACTTATTTGAACAGATAATAAAGGAGAACTTCCCCAATCCGGCAAAGGAAATAGACTTCCAGGAAGTCCAGGAAGCTCAGAGAGTCCTAAAGAAGTTGGTCCCAAGGAGGAACGCACCAAGGCACATCATAATTACATTAGCCAAGATTAAAATGAAGGAGAGAATTCTAGAAGCAGCAAGGGATAAGGGATAGTCACCTACAAAGGAGTTCCCATCACACTATCAGCTGATTTCTCAAAAGAGACCTTCCAGGCGAGAAGGGGCTGGAAAGAGGTATTCCAAGTCATGAAAGGCAAGGACCTACATCCAAGATTGCTCTATCCAGAGAAGCTGTCATTTAGAATGGAAGGGCAGATAAAGTGCTTCCCAGATAAGGTCAAGTTAAAGGAATTCATTATCACCAAGCCCTTCTTATTTATGTGAAATGTTAAAGGGACTTATCTAAGAAAAAGAAGATAAAAAATATGAACAGTAAAAAGACAGCAAACTCAGATATTAACAAACATACCTAAAGCAAAAGGAAACTAAGCAAACAAGTAGAACAGGAACAGAACCACAGAAATGGATATCACATGGAGGGTTAGCAACAGGGGAGTGGGAGGAGGAGAGATGGGGAAAAGGTAGAGAGAATAAGTAGCATAGCTGGTGGGTAGAAAATAGACAGGGGGAGGGCAAGAATAGTGTGGGAAAAGTAAAAGCTAAAGAACTTATGACACAGAGACATGAACTAAAGGCAGGGAATGTGGGTGGCAGGGGTGTGCAGGGTGGAGGGGAATGATGGGGTAGAAATGGGACAATTGCAATAGTAAAATCAATAAAATATATTTTAAAATGTGGTATGTATATACAATGAAATATTATCCAGCAACACCTTCAGTCTATAACATCTGTCCCGAAAGTATCCATCCATTGACTATGAAAAATAGAGACATTTATTAAAGAAGATACAAGATGCAAGAAACATTGTACATAGGACAATGAAAATAGGCACCATGGGACCTCACACAGTTCTCCCAATTGCCATCAGCTGTCCCACTGATTTTTCTGAATATCATCAATAGTCTAAAATATCTTCCCTTTCAAATGTGATTTTAATTTGGGGAAAAGCCAGAAGTCACAGAGCACCACATCTGGGCTATTAGGAGACTGAATCACCTGTGTGATTTGATGTTTCATCAACTAACTTTGTATGAGACATGACACATAAGCAGGCATATTGTTGTGATGAAGTTGCCAATCATCAGTTGTCCATAGCTGCAACCTATTGATACATCTAAATAGTTTCCATTGAGGAATGTTCGAGCTTAAGGCAAAATTTGATGCAGATTTTTTGCTCTACTCACCCAGTCATTCTGAATGTGATGGCCACAGAGAACACATACTCACTCAACAGTATCTACTACCTCCACTGACTAGTACAGTAAAGTCATCATTGATTGCACATGTGCATTTCAGTCCACTCTCATTGGCTGCCAGGTTACATTGATATCATGCAAGCAATTCTTGTCATATTAACAATGGTTGGGCTTTTTCTGGACAGACCTCACATATCAAACTGACATATTAAGCTTTCTGATATGTAGCTAAAGATATGCTTAAAGAAAAATTTTAGGTGCACATTTGTGGCTTAACAGTGAGGTGTAAGCAGCGGGAAGAGCTTGATCTACCTATGTACCACTCACCTCACTGGGGGAGGTCTACATAAAGTCAGCCTCTTAAAGTCACTAGATGAGGAAAGTAAAAAGTCAAAGATTATGTGATCTGCAATAAAACTTAAGCATTTTTTAAAAATCCAGGGTTGACCCATTTTCTAAGAAAGATTAGTATGACATGAAAGCACAAACTATGTTGAATATAAGAAATATGGTAAAAACACCAGTCACATGGAATCAAAATTGCATCTGATGATCTGAAGGGTCATGTTTTTGAAGTGATCCTAGCTGACCTTCAGAATGATGAAGTTGCATTTAGAAAATTCAAGCTAATTACTGAGGATGTTCAGGGCAAAAATTGCCTAACTAATTTCCAGGTCATGGATCTTACACATGACAAAATGTGGTCCATGGTCAAAATATGGCAGACTATGATTGAAGCTCATGTTGAAGTGAAGGCTACTGATGGGTATTTGCTTCATCTATTATGTGTTGGTTTTATTTTTATTTTTTCTCTTCCCTCTTTATTTTTATAACATTTTTAATTGTTGTTCAAGTAAAGTTTTTGCCTTTCCCCTCCACCCCTCACCACCACCTGAACCCTCCCCACCTCTTTCCCTTGTTTCACACCTCCCTTTGTTATTGTCCATGTGTCCTTTAAATTGTTCATGTAAACCCTTAACCCTTTCCCCTGATTATCCCCTCCCCTCTTCCCTCTGATCATTGTCAGCCTGATTTCAATTTCAATGTTTTTGGTTTGTTTTGCTTGCTTCTTCATTTTGTTGATTAGGTTCCAGTTAAAGGTGAGATCATATGGTATTTGTCTTTCACTACCTGGCTTAGTTCACTTAGCATAATGCTATCCAGTTTCATACATGCTATAGCAAAGGGTAGGACCTACTTCATTCTTTCTACTGCTTAGGATTCCATTGTGTAAATATACCATACTTTTTTGATCCATTCATTCACTAATGGGCACTTAGATTTCCTCCAGCACTTGGTTATTATGAATGGAGCTGCTATAAACATTGGGGTGCACAGGTTTTTTGGATTGGTGTTTCAGGGTTCTTACAATATAATCCTAACAGGGTAATTGCCAGGTCAAAAGGAAGTCCCATTTTTAGTTTTCTGAGGAAATTTCATACTGCTTTCCAAGGTGGCTGCACGAGTCTGTAATTTCACCAACAGTGTCCTAGGGTTCCCATTTCTCCACAACCTCTCCCACACTCGTTTGTTGCGTTACTTATAACAGCCATTCTAACTTGTGCGAAGTGGTATCTAATTGTGGTTTTAATTTGCATCTCTCTGATGGCTAGTGATGCTGAGCATGTTTTCATATGTCTCTGGACCCTCTGTATGTCCTCCCTGGGCAAGTATCAGATCAGGTTCTTTGCCCATTTTTCAACTGAGTTGTTGTCTTTTTGAAGTGTGAGTTCTTTATATATTTTGGAGCTCAAACCCTTGTCTGAGGTGTCATTGACAAATATGTTTTCCCATACAGTTGGATCTCTTCATTTTAATGCTGTTTTCTTTAGCCTGCAGAAGCTTTTTATTTTGATGAGATCCCATTCATGTATTCTTTCCTTACTGTCCCTTGCCCTACGTGGCATATTGGTGAAAATATTGCTGCTTGAAATACCCGAGAGTTTCCTGCCAGTGATCTCCTCTGGACTTAAATGTTGTCAAGGCTTATATTTAAAATTTTATCCATCTTGAATTTATTTTTGTGTACGGTGTAAGTTGGTGGTTGAGTTTCTTTTTCTTTTCTTTTCTTTTTTTTTTTTTTTTGCATGTAGCTGTCCACCTCTCCCAACACCATTTGTTGAAAAGGCTATTTTTGTTCCTTTTTTTTTTTTGCTACTGCTCCTTTTGTTGAATATTAATTGACCATAGAGACCTGGATTTCTTTCTGGGCTCTCTATTCTGTTCCATTGGTCCATGTATCTGTTCTTATGTCATTATCAGGCTGTTTTGATTATATTGGTCTTGTAATACAGTTTGATATTAGATATTGTGATCCCATCTATTTTGCTCTTCTTTCTCATTGCTGCAGCTATTCCGAGTTGTTTATGGTTCCTTATAATTTTTGAAGTGTTTGTTCTATATCTGTTAAATATGTCATTGGTACTTTAATAATAAGTATTGTGTTAAATCTACAAATTGCTTTGCATAGTATGGGCATTTGATGACGTTAATTCTTCTAATCCATGAACACAGTATATGCTTCCATTTGTTCATGCCTTCCTTAACATCTTTCTTCAGTGTTGTGTAGTTTTCTGAGTAGAGGTCTTTTACCTCCTTTGTTAGGTTTATTTCTAGGTACTTTATTTTTCTTGTCACTCTATCAAATAGGATATTTTTCCTGATTTCTGTTCCTGATATTTCATTGTTGGTGTACCAAAATGCCTTTGATTTCTGAGTATTAACATTGTATCCTGCAGTTTTGCCAAATTCACTTATTAGGTTGAGCAGTTTTTTGGTGGAGTCTATAGGATTTTCTACTACACTATTATGTCATCTGCAAACAATGAGTTTTCTTTCCTCTTTTCCAATTTGGATACCCTTTATTTCTTTTTCTTGTCTGGTTGCTATGGCTAGGACTTCTAATACTATGTTAAATAGGAGTGGTGAAAGTGAACAAACTTGTCTTGTTCCTGATCTTAGTGAGACAGTTTTTAGTTTTTGCCTATTCAGTATGATGTTGGCTGTAGGTCTCTCAAATATGGATGGCCTTTATTATGTTGAAGAATATTCCCTCTACTCCCACTTTCCTGGGTGTGTTTTTATCATAAATGGGTGCTGTACCTTATAGAATGCTTTTTCCACATCTACTGATATGGTATGTGATTTTGTCTTTGCTTTTGCTTAGGTGATGTATTAGATTTATTGATTTGTGAACATTGTACCATCCTTGCATCCCTGGGATGCAACCCACTTGATCATGGTGTAGGATCTTTTTGATGTATTGCTGGATATGGTTTGCCAATATTTTGTTGAGCATTTTAGCATCTATGTTCACCAGCAATATTGGCCTAAATTTTCTTTCTTTGTTGTGTCTTTATCTGGCTTTGGGATTAGGATGATTCTGGCTTCATAAAAAAATGTGGGAGTCTTCCATCTTCTTAAATTTTTTGGAATAGTCTGTGAAGGATAGGGGTTAGTGCTTCCTTAAATAATTTGTAGAATTCTCCTGTGAAACTGTCAGGTCCAGGGCTTTTGTGTGTCAGGAGATTTTTTATTACTGCTTCAATTTCATCAGCTGTTATTGATCTATTCAGGTTTTCTTCTTCCTCTTCTTTGAGTTTTGGAAGATTATATTTTTCTAGAAATTTGTCAATTTCATCTTGGCTTTAAAATTTTGGGGCATATAGTTCTTTGCAGTAATTTCTTATGGCCCTTTGTATTTCTGTGATATCAGTTGTAATCTCCCCTGTTTCATTTCCGATTGTGTTTATTTGAGTCCTCTCCCTTTTTTTCTTGATGAGTCTGCTTAAAGGCTTGTTGATTTTGTTTATTTTTTCAGTGAACCAGCTCCTGGTTTTATGGATGCTTAGAATTGTGTTTTTAGTCTCTATGTCATTTAATTCTGTTGTCATCTTGGTTATTTCCTTCCTTCTACTTGCTCTGGGCTCTCTTTGTTTTTTTTCCTCAAATTCCTGTAGGTGTAAGGTTAGTTTGTTTATTTGAAATGTTAATATTTATTTTTTATGTAGGCCTGCATTACTATGAACTTCCCTCTCAGGACTGCCTTTGCTGTGTCCCAAAAGTTTTAGGTTGTTGTGAATTCATTTTCATTTGTTTCCAGCAACTTTTTCATTTTGTCCTTGATCTTCTTCACCCATCCATTTTTTAATAGCATGCCATTCAATTTCCTTGAGTTTGGGTGTTTTTGAATTTTTTCCTTGAAGTTTGTTTCTAGTTTCACTCCCTTGTGGTCAGAGAAAATGTTTGATATGATTTTAATTTCCTAGAATTTGTTGAAGCTTGTTTTGTGTCCTATCATGTGGTCTATCTTTGAATATGTTCCATGTGCATTTGAAAAGAATGTGTATTTTGCTTCTTTGGGATGAAAAGCTCTATATACATCAGCTAAGTCCAATTTCATCTATGGCATTGTTCAATGCCACAATATCTTTGTTGATATTTTGTTTAGAATATGTATCCATTTTTGAAAGTTGGGTGTTGAAGTCCCCTACTATAATTGTGTTGCTTTCAGTATCTTTCTTGAAATCCTCCAAGATTTCCATTTTTGTATTTGGGTGCTCCTATGTTGGTTGCATAGATATTTACAATGTTTATGCTTCTTGATGGATTCTTCCCTTGAGTATTATGAAGTGACCTTCTGGGTCTCTCTTTATATCCCTTTTTCTGATGTTTGTTTTACCTGATATGAGTATCGCTCCCTGCCTTTTTTTCTCCTATCCATATGCTTGGAAAATTTGATTCCAGCCTTTTGCTTTCGGTCTGTGTAGGTCTTTTGTCCTGAGGTGGGTCTCTTGTAGGCAGCATATGTGTGAGTCATGCTTTCTTATCCATTCAGCTATTCTATGCCTTTTGATTGCAGCATTTAATTCATTTATGTTTAAGGTTATTATTGGTAGGTACTTATTCTTTGCCATTTTTTCATACCTGCATTCTTCTCTCTTTCACTCTTTTCCTTCCTTTTCTTAAAGCAGTCCCTTTAGCATCTCTTGTAGAGCTGATTTAATGGAGATGTATTCTTTTAGACTTCTTTTTTCTGGGAAGCTCTTTATTTGGCCTTCCATTATAATTGACAGCCTTGCCGGATAAGCTAGTCTTGGTTGCAGGCCTCTGGTTTTCATTGTTTGGAATACTTCTTGTCATTCTCTTCTGGCTTGGAGTGTTTCCATTGAGAAGTCAGCTGTGATCCTTATTGGGGCTCCCTTGTATGTTACTTCCTGTTTCTCCCTTGCTGCCTTTAAGATTCTCTCTTTGTCTTGTAATTTTGTCATTTTAATTATGATGTGTCTTGAAGTGAACCTCTCTGGGCTCCTCTTCATGGGGACTCTGTGTTTTCTGGATTTCTGTGACTTTTTCTCTCATCAAATTAGGTGATTTTTCCATTATTATTTTTTCAAACAGGTTTTCTGTCCCTTGTTCTTCTCCTTCTGGTATCTCTATTATAGGGATATTGTTACTTTTCATGTTGTCTTGCAGCTCCCTTACCACCTGTTCATTCTTTCTGGGCTTCTTTTCCTTTTCTTGCTGTGTCTGGGTGCTTTTTTCTACTTTGTCCTCCGGCTAGCTGATTCTATCCTCTGCTTCATCCAGTCAGCTTGTAACTGCTTCTAATGGGTTTTTTACTTCTGAGATTTTATTGTTCATTTCTTCCTGGTTTTTCTTTATATTTTCTATTTCCTTTTCCATACTGTTGTAGTTTTCACTTAGTTCCTTGTAATTGTCTGTGAGTTCCTTGAGCATCTTTATAACAATTATTTTGAATTCTGTATTTATAGTTTGGTTACTTCCATTTCCTTTATCTTTTTTTAGTGGGGATTCATGCTTTCCATTCGACTGAAGATTCTTTTTTGTGTCCCCTTTCTAGGTGAATTTTTTTGTTTGTTTCTGTGCTTCCTGATGTTTCCTTTGCTATCTTTGTAGGGTGAACTTCCATGGTAAGAATTCTATGATGTCCAGTGGTGTGGTCTGTTTGATCTCCTTGTCTGGATGCTCTAGGTTTGCCTTTTCTTCTGTCTGTGTGGGCTCTCTTGTACTTGGGTTTTTACTTTTGGGTGGTTCCTTTGTTGGTAGTTTTTCTCCATCAGGTATCCTGATGTTCACAGCTCCCACCTATTCTTGTGTGTGATCATTGGCAGGGGGTAGGCCAAAGGGGTTAAGACAGTGGGAGAGTATTTTACAGTATTTAGAATACCAGTAAATAGAGAGGAGATAGGAGATTCTTTGGGCACATATAGCATTAACTGTGATGTTTCACACAACTAACCACTTTTTATGAAAGGTAAAAGGATGATAAGACTTTTGTTAGAGGGGAGGAGGTTTGTGAGCTGAATGCAGAAAACAGAGCACTTGTGCAAGGATAGATGATGAGATATAGTGAGAGTAAAGGATAGAAAGTAGGCATAATTTGAGAAAGAATAGAGTTAACCACAATAATAGTAATGTTCAGGAATAAAGGGAAGTGTTCTGAGATCAGGGAGGGTTGCTATATAGTATGCACAATTGTATGGAACAACAATTATTTACAATAGTACTGGAATAACAATAATATGATGAGAAACATATGATTTGGATAACCAGAATGGAAGTATCCGATCAAGAGATGTGTTTCATTGGAACACAGGTGACATGAAAGAAGGAACATTAAAATACAATAAATGGAGAATAAGAAAAACCAGTGAAACAATGCAATTAAACAGAGAAATAAAACAGGGAAAAAGTAAACATAAGGAAGAGAAATAAAAAATACTAATAAAATAAAAGTGGTAAAAAATGAAAAGATAATAATAATACACATAAACAATAAAATGCCAGCTCCATGGGATAGCAAAGTGACATTTGTCTCAGTTTCTCAGTTTTTGGTGTTAGCCTTGTGCTCCCCCTTTCAATCTGTCTTGGACACTTTGTAACTCCGTGTCTTATTGTCTCACTTGGGTGAAGAAAACAAAAAGGAAAAAAAAGAGAGAGGATCCAAATAATAATAATAATAATAATAATAATAATAATAAGCCTCCTGCTGACTTTAAACATGTTCAGCGAGTTCTGCTGGTCTTCCAATATGCCACAGGAAGAGGGGGGACAGGCTTCATTTTTCTCCCTTCCTATGTTTTTGAGAGGACAGGGACAAGGTCTGGGTTGCAGTTTCCTGGGCTGTGGCCCAGGTCCTCTGTGAGCTGCCAGGCTGAAATCAGCCACTCAGCTGCTCACAGCATTAGTCAATCTCAGGCATAGAGCCCTAGGCAAGCTGGGTTGTGGTTCTGCTCAGCCACTCAGTCTCTGGGTGCATGCAGCTGATCACCCATGGGGTGAGTCAGCCACTGCTGGAGAGTTCCTTAAAAAGCAGCTGCCTGCCATTCTTAACAAGTGCAGGGCTTTTCACACAGCCCAACTTTCCAACTAGTCCAGAGACTATCCAAGTCAGGATCCAACACAGCCAAACTCCTCCCTTCTCCAGGTGTCACCCAGCACCTCAATTTCTCTGGTGACAGTGTCCACAATTCCAGCCAATATGTACCACCTTCATGTGTCTCCCACTTCATCTCTATTCCCCCCAGCGACTTCCAGCATCTAGGTCTCTCCTGGTGCTGGCTTCCCTCCCTGCTCTGGTAGGGGAGGGAGGTGATGATCTAACTCTCCTTCCCATATCCTGCAGCAAGTGCCTGGCTGGGAGCTGCAGCATCCTTGGTCCCTGTGCAGATCCCAGGGACCTTACCATCCCAGTGCAATCTCCTCACTCTGTTTTTCAATATCCTCTGCAATTTTTTTTTACCTCCAAACTTCATTTAAGCTTGGATTCCTTTGGCTCTTCACTCTGGTCCTCAGAAGATCAGCTAGGTGTTCCAGCAGGGCACAGGGAAAACTGGGCCCCACTCCCACCTACCTCACTGTCATCTTCATTACTCTATTCTGTGTTGGTTTTAGTAAAAAAAAAAAAATACAACAATCAGATTCAGAAGTCTTATGCTCAGCATCAACAGGTCTGCCAAATCCAGAAGAAGATGATGGGAATCATGACCTGAGAGATGTAGACAAATAACTTGAATGAAGTAGTCAATAAATTGATTCCAGATAGCACTGGAAAAGGCATAGAAAAGTCTTGCCAATCTATTTACCCACTTCGTGATTTCTTTTTTAGAAGAGTCAAAATACTGAAGCCCAAGTTTGAATTGGGATAACTCATGGAGCTTCATGGTGAAGGTAGCAGTTCTGGAAAAGCTACTGCAGATGAGACAGGTGCTAAGGTTATATGAGCTAATAGATATGAGACCCCAGTGCAAGAATCTGTTTAATAGGGACAAAAAAAAAATGCCTATTTGTGATTTGAAAGAAAGAAAAGAAGCCTTAAAAGAACATATGAAAAAATAAGTCTAAATATAAGTCATTTAAGCATCTACATAAATAAATTAGAACTAATAAGATATTGTGATTTATAATTAGAAATACATACTTAGTCTTCATCCTGTTTCTGGCACAGAGATCCCTTTAAAACCTTTGTAATTTTCCTTGTGTTGAGAAGAATCAATGATTTTTTGTTATGTTAACGAGGTGACTTTTAGAAAGCCTCTAGATAACCAAAAAAATGAGGATTGGTAAACAACAGAACCAACCTTGTGATTGGAGGGTTGAAACTTTCAGTCTCATACACCTGACCTTCAGGAAGGGGAGAGACAGTGGAGGTTAAATCAATCTCCAGAGGACAATTATTTAATCAATTTTATTTACATAAATGTATAAACCCAAAGTACATATAAACCCAAAAGGTTGGGTTTCAGAGAGCTTCTAGGTTGATACACCTCAAGATTCAAGGGAGTGTCAGCCTTAGAAAGAATATGGAAAATCTGAGACCTTATTCCATATACTGCCATATGCATTCTTACATCTGGTTGTTCCTGAGTTATACCTTTTTCATATAAACAGGTGACCTAGTAAGGATACTATTTAGCTCAGTTCTGTGAGGGCCTTTATCAAATTAAATGAAAAACAAGAGGCATGGGAACTCTTCACTCTACGGTGGGTTGATCAGAAGCACAGGTGATAACTTGATCTTACAATTGGCATCTGAAGTTAGGTAGGAGGGGATCATTCTTATAGGGCTGAATTCTTAATTTGTGATATCTGATATTATCTCCAGATAGATAGTGTCAAAATTGAGTTGAATTGTTAAACATTTAGTTGTTTTACAAAAAATTTCTTGTTAGGTGTATAGGGAAGCACCCTCCCCACAGATTGTAATTAGAATAGTAGAATCTTATATAACACAAATGAAATGCAAAGTACGTAGAAAGAGGAAATCATAAATAAATTAATAGAATCGACATAGCTAAAGGGCCATATTACCGAAAGCAATACACATATTTAATGCAATCCAAATCAACATGCCAATGACATTTTTTAAATAAATAGAACAAAATAATCAGATTTTTTAGAAATTACAAGAGACATGAAATAGCCAAAGCAATTCCGAGGAAACTTATACTACAAAGTGACAATAATCATAGCATTGCATGGCAGAAAAACAAACTCACAGAACAATATAAAAAAGAAAGAACTGAGAGCCCAGAAATAAAAACACATGCATATGGATAAATAATTTTTGACAAAGAATCCAAAACCATACAACAAAGAAAAGAAAGACTTTTTAATAAATGATGCAGGGAAAACTGGAAACTCACATGCAAAAGAACAAAACTAGACTACTGTTTTTCCCCATATATAAAAATTAACTCAAAATGGGTTAAGAGACCTGAATATAAGAAAGGAACTTCTGGTTAAGATGGTGGCATAGGGGAACATGGCTCACCCCCTCACACAACCACATCAATGTTACAACTAAACCTTAGAACAACAATCACTCAGAACCATCAGAAATTGAGTTGAATGAAAGTCTGACAACTATGGAATTAAAGAAACCACATCCATCAAGAGAGTTACGAGGTGGTGGAGATGTGGCATGGGTTAGTCCCACATCCCAGGTGGTGGATAAAAATTCAGGAGGGTTATCTCAAGAGCAAGGAGTCCAAGCTCCACCCCAGGGTTCTAGGGCCAGGAAGAAAAATCCCCATAACTTCTGGCTGCAAAAATCAGCATGCATTGAGACAGTGGAAGAAACTTCTGGAGTCCCAAGCAGTTCTTAAAGAACCCACACTCAGACTTACTCAGTCAGACTCAATCCCTCTGAGCTCTAGCACTGGGGTAGCAGCTTGAAAGGAACCAGTAGTATACAGGGAGAAACTGAAGTGTCCAGCATAAAGGCCAGGGCTGGGGAACAGCTTTCTCCAAGACAGAAAGGTGGGCAAAGGCCCTTGTCCTTTTTCTGTACCCTCCCCTCTCAGAGCCATAGACTGGCAGGCTAGTGTCATAACTGAGATGCCATCAACCTGGCTAACACTATTTGTCCTTCTTTAGAGATTCTCAGAGACTCAGTCCCACTCAACTTACAGACCCTCTCAAGCTGCTTTCTCATATGAATGTCTAGTTGTGTCTCATGCTTCACAACTTCCTAAATTCTCTCAAATAAGAAGCAGTTAGCCTCAGTGAGCCCCCAGAATCCCATACTCCTTACTAAGTGGCTGCAGGCCCAGTATTAGCAGCAGCCAGTCTAGATACACAGCATAGTTTCTCCTGGGAATCTCCAAGCCAAGCACAAATAGCAGATATCTCAGATTGTTCTATAGATCAGGCAGGGAGGACCTGGGCAAAACATAGGTGGAGGTTGACCATGGCCTGTACCACCCTGGAAAACCTACAACCTCCATACCCAGTGGACAGCTACAGACTACATAAGAGCACCACCACCTGGCCCCACCACAGCTGATTCTTCACAGAGGGCAGAGGTTTGTGGTCAGTGGTCATAGCCAGCAGCTGACTAGCCTGGGTGAATCCCTACAATTGACATGCCAACAGCAGTCAAAACTCAACTACAAAAAGAGGGTGTACTCAGCCCACAAGAAGGGCACTAATTAAGTACTCATATTGGGTGGTAGGGAAGGCTGTACCATGAGACCCTATAAGACATCTACTACATTAGGCCACACTATCAAGACAGGGCAATCATAGCAACTCTACCTAATACATAGTGAACAATCATAGCAACTCTACCTAATACATGCAAACAGATACAGAGAGGCTGTCAAAATGAGGAGACAAAGAAACATGGAAGAACAGATCAGAACACCAGAAAAAGAACTAAACAAAATGGAGGTAAACAATTTACAGGGAAATCACAGTAGAGTGGATGAAGTAAAGAATCAAATCAATGATTTGGAACATAAAGAAGCAAAAAAATAAAAATAAAAAAATAAAAATAACCAATTGGAATAATGAGAAGAAAAAAAATCTAAAAAAATAAGGATAGTAGAAGCTGCATCTGCAACAACTTCAAACATGCCAATATTTTTATGATAGGAGTAAAAGAAGGAGAAGAGAAAGAGCAAGAAATTGGTGATCTTAATTTCAATGTCTCTGGTTGACAGTAACCAGAGGGAAGATGGGAGGGGATAATGGGGGGAAAGGGAGGAAGGGTTGTCAAGCAACATATATAAAGGACACATGGAGAAAGCCAAAGCAGGTAGGATTGAGGGTGAGAGGTGGGGGTGGCCCTGGTGGGGGGAATGGTGGGGGGAAATGGGGACAACTGTACTTGAATAACAATAAATATTTAAAATAGAAATTGGTAATCTGTTTGAAAAAATGAAAGAAAACTTCCCTAATTTGGTGAAGGTAACAGACATACAAGTCCAGGAAGCAGAGAGTCCCAAACAAGATGGATGCGAAAACATCCCAAGAGACATCATAATTAAAATGCCAAAGATTAAAGATAAAGAGAGAATATTAAAAACAACAAGAGAAAAGAAGTTAGCTGCAGAAGAGTTCCCATAAGATAGTCATCTGATTTTTCAAAAGAAACTTTGCAGGCTACAAGGGACTGGCAAGAAATATTCAAAGTCATGAAAAGCAGGGGCCAAGATTGCTCTACCCAGGAAGTGTATCATTTAGAATCAAAGGGCAAATATGGAGCTTCACCAGACAAGAAAAAACTAAGGGAGTTCATTATCACCAAACCATTATTATATGAAATGTGAAAGGGACTTATCTAAGAAAAAGAAGAGGATCAAAAATATGAACAATAATATGGCAATAAATTCATAACTATCAATTGAATATAAAAAACAAACTAAGCAAACAAGAACAGAGACAGAATTATAAATATAGAGTATCATAATGGTTGCCTGGCTGGAGGGGGTTGTGGAGGCATGGGTGGAGAGATGAGCATTTTAATAAGTACAAATATGTACTTACAGAATAGCCATGGAATATAAAGTACAGCATAGGAAATGGAGTATCCAAAGAACCTGTAGGCATGACCCATGGATATGAAAAATGGTGTGGGTATTACCAGAAGGAATAGGGGATGTTGAGTGGAGGTGGGCAAGGGGGAAAATAGGGCAACTGCAATAGCATAATCAATAAAATATTATTTTAAAAAAATTGCAAAGTAACCAAAAATAAAAGAAATAATAAATCACATAGAAGAAAACATACCTACTAAACTTATGGACCTTGGTCTTAGAACAAATTTTATTCAAAAGGCAAGAGGAGTAAAGGCACAAATAAATGAATAAGACTACATCAAATTGAAAATTCTGCACAGTAAAAAAAAGCTGCCAACAAAACAAAAAGGCAAACAACCAATTGAGAGAAGACCCTTTCAAACAACAGCTCTAACAAGGGGTTAAAATTCTACTATATGAAGAACTCACACAACTAAACACCAAACAAATAAATAATCCAATTTAAAAAAAGAGAAGAATACATGAACAATTCTCCCAAGACATACAAATGGCCAATATATATATATATGAAAAGATGTTCCACTTCACTAGCTATCAGGGAAATAAAAATCAAAACCACAATGAGATACCTCCTCACACCTGTCATAATGACTGTCATCAACAAGACAAGAAATCACAAGTATTAGAGAGATTGTGGAGAAAAAGAAACCCTCTTCACCACTGATAGGAATGTAAACTGATACAACCACTATGGAAAATAATATGGAGGCTTCTCAAAATATTAAGAATAGAGTTTCCATATGACCCAGCACCCATCCCTCCTATAAATATCTACATGAAACAATTTAAAACATTTATTTTCAAAGACATTTACACCCCTATGTTCATTGCAACTTTATTCATGATGGTCAAGACTTGGAAACAACCAGTGCACTTTGATAGAGGATTGGATAAAGAAGATGTAGTACACATATAGAGTGGAATACTTCTGAGCCATAAGCAAAGATGAAATATTGCCATTTTAACAACATGGATTTTGAGAATATCATGCTAAGCAAAACAAGTCAGACAGAACAAGTTAAAAACCATATAATTTTATTCAAAAGTGGTATATAAAACTGAAAGCAACAAGTGGAAAATCAAGGAAAACAAACAAAAATTTATAGCCCCAGAAAAGTGTCATGGTTATCAGAGGGAAGGTTGTAGGAAAGTAGTAAATGTTAAAGTGGTTCATATATGAAGCCTGTCCATAAAGTAGTCAGCTACACACTGAAAAAATAGACAGTTATTAAAGATACAAGAAGCATTGCACATAGGACAACAACGCCTCAGTCCCCATCAAAGTAGGCACCTTGGGACCTCACACAGTTCTCCCAATCACTATTGGCTGCCCCATTGTATTTTCCTGAGTCTCATTGACAGTCTGAAGTCTCTTCCCTTTCAAAGGTGGTTTTAGTTTTTGGAAAAGCCAGATGTTGCAGGGCATCAAATCTGGCCTATAGAGGGGCTAAGTCACCTGGGTGATCTGATGTTATGCCAAAGAACTGCTTGAGACATGATGCATGAGTGGGCTTATTGTTGTGACAAAGCTACCAATCATCAGTTGCCCATAGCTGTGGCCATTTTCATCATATTGCATCTCTCAACTAATAAAGAATGTCAAGGTACTACACCTTTTTAATTGTTTTGACTGGTGGGACATACTTGTGATGGACAACACCTCCCAATCCAAAAACACAGCTAACATGGTCTTGATCTAGCTGCAACTTTGCCTCACCTTCTTTGGGCATGGAGAACCAGTCAACTTTCATTGAGACAATTGGGCCTTCATTTCTGGATCATAATGTTATGAGTAGACCCACATGTTTTCTCCAGTTATGATCTTTTTGAGGAAATCTGGTTCATTGGCAGTAGTTTGAATCAAGCCATTAGCAGCTGCAGCACAAAGTTCCTTCTACCATGACAGCAGGTGTAAAACAAATTTTGCTGTAACACATTCCATGCCAAGATCCTGTGTCAAAATCTCAGACATAGTAGTTGTTGGAATACCCAGGTCAGCTTGTAGTTCTCTCACTGTTAGTCGCTGCTCTTTGTTGATTGCAGCCTGTACACATTTAATATTTAATATTCTCCAGTGTTCTGCTTGTTGCAGGCCTTCCAGAATGTGGATCACTTTCAAAAGATCCTCAACCATCTTTGAAGCATTTGTACCACACTTATTTGCACTGCACTCATTGCATTGTCCCCAAAAGCCTTCTGAATCATCTCAATATTTTCCATGGAGGAATGTTCAAGCTTAATGGAAAATTTGATGCAGATCCACTCCTCTACTCACTCAATCATTTTGAACGTGATGGCCAAGCAGTACAGATGCTCACTCAATGTCATCTACTGCCCCCACCGTCTAGTATAGTGAAGTTTTCATTGTTCATATATGCCCATTCCAGTCCACTCTCCTTGGCTGCGAGGTTAAATAAATGTCCTGCAAGGCATTCTTATTATATTAACAATTGTTGGACTTTCTCTGACAGACCTCATGCATGGTGATGAAAGATTTGACTTTGGGTGGTGAACACACAATGCAATATACAGATAATGTATTATACAATTGCACACTTGAAATGTACTTAATGTCACCCCAATAAATTTAATTAAAAATAAATAAAAACTGCAAAAGAATAGAAACTAATATGATTATAGAACCATCAAAGCCTAAAGTTAGTTTTTCTTAAATGTGTAAAATTGTTAAATACCTGTCAAAGTTAGGAAGAGAAAGAACAAACAACAGAAAATGATAACAAATTTCCAAGATCTGGAAAAAGGGTACATAACTATGAACCTTACAGACATTAACATGATAATAAAAACACGCACAAAGCCAACAATAAATTGGACATTTAAAAAACTTGGCCAAATTCTTGAAAAGCACAACTTACCAAAGGTAACACAAAAAGAAATACACAATTTAAATAAAGGTTTATTTTTTTTTAATTAGCCATGAATTTTACTCACCCTCAAAAAATATTTTCTAACACATAGGGCTTCACAATTTTAGCAAATGTTTTTGCTAAATGTTTAGCAAATGTTTAAGAAAAAAAACACAAATCCTGTCTGAGAATAAAAACAAAGGAAAGAGCATTTGCTGATGTGTCTCAGTGGATTGAGTGCCAGACTGCAAACCAAAGGATCATCCATTTGATTCCCAGTCAGGGCATATGCATAGGTTGCAGACCAGGTCCCCAGTAGGTAGCATGTGAAAGGCAACCACACGTTGATATTTCTCTCCCTCTCTTTCTCTCTCCCTTACCTTCTCTCCAAAAATATATAAATAAAATCTTTTTTTAAAAGGAAAATATTTCTTGACTAATTTTATGAGGTAAAACATCTTGAGTGGAAATACTTAACAAGGAAATTACAAGAAATGAAATAAATAACAAAACATTATAAAAAATATTAGCAAACTGAATCCATGTACATTCATTATGAAAAAGACAGATACATTATAGAAACACAATTTTATTTTAGCATTTTATAATCAATCATTGTAATTCATAATATTAAGGGAAAATGTAACATAATTTTTTATCTCAGGAGATACTTAATAAGAACCTAATACAATTCAATATCTATTCATAATAACAATAATGATTATAACAACATTTAGCCAATTTAAAAGAAAATGTCCTTAACCTGATAAAAACATACAGAAAACATTTAACAATTATAATAACTAATGTTAATTCCTGAATAATTCTTATATGATATACTTAAAAGGATGAGAATTCTAGCTGTCAGTTCTATTCATCAGTGTACTAGAGTTGATAGACAGTGAAATTGGGCAAGAAAATGCAATAGATGATTTTGAAAAAATTGTCATAAAAGTATGCATAGAATATCTAAGAGGATCTACACATAAAATATTAAATAATATGCTAATTTAATATGAATACTTGGAGGAAGGTCTAAATATTTTAACATATCGTATATTGGCAAAAATTACAAGAACATGCACATGCACACTCTCTCTCACAGAAAAATATAAAAGTTGAAAAGCCCTTATATTTTGAGACTGAAAATCTATTTCTAAAAGTCATTGATCTAGAGATCACAGTTAAAATCATAGATACATTAATATTTTCCAAGGTGAGGACACTTAGAGGAAAATCATTAAATTCAAGAAACCACCTTTGAGATACAGTAATTTAGGAGAGGAAGGAGAATAAGAAGAGCAAAGAAAGCAGAAGAAAAGACAAGAATAATATGAAAAAATCATTGGCAAGACATCAGATGGCAAGGGAATAGCAGAATTTTCCAGAAATTTAAAGTTTTAACTCAATTGGTTTAAAAGGAAATATGAAACTTAGGTTTATATAACTAAAATACCCAGAGATAGGTCATTCTCCAGGTATAGTTTGATTTGGCTTTTTACTCTGTCAATTCATCATTCTATTTTATTTGTTAGCTATATTCCTAGGTCACATCTGCCTATGGAACAAAGTTCTTTCACAATTTTGAGTTTTGAAAACGGTATACAATCCAGACAAAGACAGAGTCCTTCCTTTCCCAAACACCAAATATAATCTGTAGTCTTCAGTTGGAATGAACCAAATTAGGTCACACACACACACACACACACACACACACACTGTGAACCAATTATTTCAACTAAGTAAGCTCTAATCTGGGTCAATTTACCCCCTAACTTGGCAGTATCTGAAGACATATTTGATTGTCAAAACAGGGAAGGTACTACAGTAATCTCATGAGTAGCGATGCTGCTAAAAACTCTACAGTGCACAGGACAACCTTCCATAACAAATAATTATCTGGCCCAAAGTTCAATAGTGCAAAGGTTGAGAAATCTTTAGACAAGGGGTTTGCAAGCTTAAATGTGTATCAGAATAATCTGAAAGGCTTGTTAAAATACAGATATCTAGTTTCCATTTTTTATTATTTTATTTAATAGTGTGGAGCCTGACAATGTCTTTTTAAAGAAGCTCATAGGTACAACTGCTGTTGGTGACTCACAGTGCACACTCCAAGAAACACAGACTAATTGGGGCCCTAGATTGCAGGAGAGGGTGTTGTCAAGCATAGAAAAACATGCCTAGTCTACAAGATAATGTGTGATTTAATGCATTCTGGAGAAGTAACCCACTATTTTAATGGAGAGAGGAGAAAATATATTTTTGGCCATTTTCTACCCTTCCCAGGTCCTAAGGTTAATATTATCCTAAAATTTCCAAGCAGAGAAACTACTTCCAGTACCCCTGGCTTCTCCAAAAGTTCTACTTGCTGTGACTTCCATTAAGTTCTATAAAAACTTTGCTCAGATTCTTTCCACCTCTTTCCTGCTGCTGTCTTAATCAAATGAATTCAGGTTTTTTTAATGGTGTTTCTAGAAATGTATGGAATAAGAAAAAATGAACAAAGGTAAATGTAAATCAACCATCAAACTGAATTGATACACCACAGATCTCAAAGTCCATGAAGGCAAGAAAAGCCCTATTGATTTCTACTTGAATATTTAACAACCTTTTTGAACTATTATCTCTCACATGTGCTGCCTTTCATTCACTCTCAGTGAAAAATGAGGAAAAGGATCCTACTTTGATGAATCTTTGTAGGTAAACTCATTATAGAATGGGCACAAATGGGTTCAGAGAGGCTTAAGGAAGAAACCAGTTAGAACATAATAAATCTTTGCTATGTGAGAAATATTTTAGTAACAGGAAAATCTAGAATATGAACTAAAAAGAATAAAAGGAGAAAGAAGATGATTTTGAGGAAAGACCATTAAAATGGCAGTTATGAGTTCTGGCCAAGATGGAGGCATAGGTGGAAACTGGAAACCCCCCCACTTCCTCACCAGTGAGTAGAGAAGACCCGAGGCAAGGCTACCAACCATGTGGGTGGGGCCAACTAAAAGGACCCACAGCAAGGTGTGGACCAAACCAGCAGCGCTAATTGAACAGGAAACTGAGACTTAGAGCTGACTGTGGACTACGGTGGGGGTTGCCACAGTGGGAGAAAATCCCAGTCATACACATGAGTTCATTGGGAAGTGGGGCTAGAGCCAAGCAAGTGAGCTGAATTGTTCCCTCTATGACCCCTCCCCCATAGACAGCACCACAACACAGCAATGAGGGTTGCCCTGCCCTGGTGAACTCTTACACCCCTGATCCCTTGCAACTTAACAGGTACACAGAGACAAAGAAATATGGCCCAGATAAAAGAACACAGCAAAACCTCAAAAAGAGAACTAAGTGATGAGGAGATAGCCGTCCGTCATATCTGATGATAAATTCAAAACCCCAGTAATCAAAAATGCTCACAGAACTTATTGAGCTTTGTCAAAAAATGAAAGAACAAATGAAGGATACCCAAAGTGAAATACAGCAAAATGTTCAGGGAACCAACAGTGACAGGAAGGAAACCAGGGCTCAAATCAACAATTTGGAACAAAAGGAAGAAATAAACACTCAATTGGAACAGAATAAAGAAACAAGAATTCAAAAAAATTAAGAGAGACTTAGGAACTTCTGGGACAACTTTAAACATTCCAATACCTGAAATATAGGGGTGCCAGAAGGACAACAACAGCAAGAAATTGAAAACTTATTTGAACAAATAATGAAGGATAACTCCCCCAATCTGGCAAAGGAAATAGACTTCCAGGAATTCCAGGAAGCCCAGAGAGTACCAAAGAAGTTGGACCCAAAGAGGAACACACCAAGGCACATCATCATTAAGTTACTCAACATTAAAATAAATAGAGAATCTTAAAAGCAACAAGAGGAAAGGAGACAGTTACTTACAAAGGAGTTCCCATAAGGCTATCAGCTGATTTCTCAAAAGAAACCTTATATGCAAGAAGGGGCTGGAAAGAGGTATTCAAAGCCATGAAAGGCAAGGACCTACATCCAAGATTACACCATCCAGCAAAGCTATCATTTAGAATGGAAGGACAGATAAAGTGCTTCCCAGATAAGGTCAAGTTAAAGGAGTTTGCCATTGACAAGTCCTTATTATATGAAATGTTAGAAGGACTTATCTAAGGAATAGAAGAATAAAAAAACTATGAATGGTAAAATGACAGTGAACTCACAACTATCAACAACTGAACCTAAAAAAAAGAAAAACAATGAAGACAAAAACCCAGCAAACAACTAGAACAGGAACAAAATCAGAGAAATGGACATCACATGGAGGGTTTTCAGGGGATGAGGGGGATGGGAGGAATAAGGAGGGAAGGTACAGGGAAGAAGAAGCATAATTGGTAGTTATAAAATAGAAGGGGAGATGTTAAGAATGGTATAGGAAACAGAAAATTCAAAGAACTTTTATGTACAACCCATGGACATGAACCTAGCGGAGTCGGTACTGGAGGGTTCAGGGTGCAGCATAGGGCAAGGATAAAGGAGGAAAAATTGAGAAAACTGTAATAGCATAATCAATAAAACACACTTTAAAAATAAAAATAAAATGACAGTTATATCAACTCAGATCATTTTTACTGAACAAATGTATATGCAAAATAAAGCTCCTGCCAGGGATCCATCTAAGGCAAAACTTCTTTCAAGGAAGTTACAAGTAGAAAAGAAAGAAAAAAAATAGAACTTCAACATTAAGGGCACAGAGTAAAATGGACATTTGCATTATACAAGATAAGGGAGGGTTACTTCTATTGTAGCACTAGGGAAAGTTTCCTGGAGGAAGAAGCATCACAAACAGTCCTTGAGGGTTAGAAAGTCATTCGAGCAGAGAAAGAGAAATTACATTAAAAGTGATCATCACCTCTGCAAACACAGTTATCCCACCATAATTACAATTAGCTTACTCTGACAAATGATATTTCAGCACAAGCAGAAAAAAAAATGTTTTTAAATAGTAAGCCAAAGGGATGTCACATTAAATTGGATACAGATGCTCCTTGGCCTACAGTGGGGTTACATACCAAAAAATCCATTGTATGAAATACTACTTGGCCATAAAAAGAAGAAAATTTTACCTTTGCGACAGCATGGATGGACCTGGACAAAATTGTACTAAGTGAAAAAAGCCAGTCAGAGAAAGACAAATAACATAGGGTGTCACTCATATGTGAAATCTAATGAATAAACTGAATTGACAGACTCTTAGATAGAGAGCAAGTTGACACCTCTGTGAGGGGTTGGGGGAGGTGGAGGGATCAAGCAAAAAAAAAAGAAAAAGGACTCATGGACACAGACAACAATGTGATGATTGCAGAAAGTGATGGAGGTGGATGAGGGTATTCAGGGGATAACTGGAAATGGAAAAAAAGATAAAAATATACTATTAAAAATTTTTAAAAATCCATTGTAAATCAAATATGTGTTTGTCAGCCCTGGCTGATGTAGCTCAGTGGATTGAACTTGGGTCTGCAAACCAAAGGGTCGCTGGTTTGATTCCCAATCAGGGCACATGCCTGGGTTGCCAGCCAGGTCCCCAGTAGCAGGTGTGCAACAGGCAACCAATCTCTCACACATTGATGTTTCACTCTCTTTCTCCCTCCCTTCCCTTCTTTCTAAAAATAAATAAATACAATCTTAAAACAAAAAGAAATTGTATTTGTCAAAAATGCAATTAATACAACTAACCTACTGAATATCATAGCTTAGTTTAGCCAACCCTGAACATGCTCAGAACATTTATATTATTAGCTTACACTTGGGTGAAATCACCTAACATACTACAGACTATTGGTTGTTTATTCTCATGGTCTTGTGGTTGACTGGGAGCTAGGCTTGCTGCCACTCCCCAACATCAGAAGGATTATCATACTGCATATTTCTAGCCCAGGAAAAAAATAAAAATTCAAGTACTATTTGATCTACTGAATGTGTATTATTTTCACAACATTATAAAATAAAAAATGTAAGTCATGAACCATTCATACTTTATTTATTATGAAATACAGTCTTTCTACATCTCACATCTATGAACTGGGTGGAGCCCATTATTGATACCATCTTATAATAAATTCACAGGTCTTAATTATTTTTCTGCTGTATGTAAATTATGATATATCTCAAAATCTATGGAAACTCTGAGTAGATCAAATATAATGATTATTTGATTAAATATGATGAGATTGACTTCTGGGCTGACAATTGAGTTTCTGGTCTTCTGAGTACTTATTCCAAATGAGAAAGGAGACATGATAAAATCTCACGGGATGTTCTGATATGACCTGTTAAAAACATGCAATTTTAGCTCTACATAAGAGATGATTGTACACCCATTTTATATCAGCATTATTCACAATGGCCAAAAGGTGGAATCAACCCAAGTTTATTGACAGGTAAATGGGTAAACTAACATGTCATATAAATACAATGAAATATTATTCAGATTTCCTTTAAAAGAAAAGAAATTCTGAAACATGATAAAACATGGATAAATCATGAGTACATTATGCTAAATAAAATAACTCAGTCATAAAAAGACAAATACTTATGATTTCACTTATATGAGGTATTTATGGTAGTCAAATTTATATAGACAAAAAATGGAATATTAGTTGTCTAGACCTAGATGACCAGGAAATGACAAAATGGGTAGAGAGTTTTAGTTTCTTCAAATAAGAAGAGTTGTAGAGATAGGTTGCACAAAAATAGGAGTGTAATTAGTACTACTAAACTATGCATTTAAAATGACTAAGATAATGTTTTATGTCATATATACTTACCACAATTAAAAATGGATTTATATAAATAGGTGGAAATTGGAGAGAAAGTACAAAATGTCTTATGGAAAGATTTGGTCTAAAGTGATGTAAATACATAAAAGTGGTATAAAAGAGTAAGAGGTAGACAGAAAAAGAAAGATTTTTAAAAACTTACCAGCGCCTCAAAAACCATAACGCAAGACATATCAAAAGAATCAAGGTGGGCAATATCACTGCCAACACTATCACAGTGGTAGAGGTAGGATATCCTGGCAATTGAGAGAAGACACGAAAAATGTCACTTCAAAACACTTTCTCTGCAGCTGTCTCTCCCTGGAGCACACTCACACCTTCTTCCCTCTCCGTCCCCCAGGAATGGTTGCTTTGCCTTTCTTTCTCCTAAGCTCCAAATGCCCTTCTTTTGCTTCTGTAACCTGTTTCCTGAGCCCACACAGCTCAGCCGGCACATCTTTCCTGACTTTGTGACTTTCTAAATAAATTTTCTCTTATAATTTGGAAAAAATTTCTCTGATTCTCTTGGCCTTTCTTTGCTCACCTGTTTTACCACCATCATTCACCTGCTTCTGATATATGTGCATATCCAACTCCCTCTTTCATATTTTCTAACACAACGTATTTATATCTGTTTTGTATTTCTTCTTCTTGCCCACTTCACACAATATATAGTCCATAATGCTTACCTCTTTTATACCTTAGGTCAGTGATTTTCAATCTTTTTCATCTCATGGCACACATAAGCTAATTACTAAAATCCTACAGTACCCATAAAAAATGTATTATTTGACAATCTGACAAAAAATTAATTTGATTCACTCACACTGGATGGCTATTTTTATGTTGGCTGTTGTTATTTTTTTATTTAACAACCTAAGGGGAAAAAGATCAGTGCCCCTGACTAGTCAGGTATTTCATGTTTTGAAAATTCTTGTGGCACACCAGTGTGCCTCTTTCAGTCCACTAATTAAAAAATCACTGCCTTAGGTCATCTCTCTATTTTTCTGTTTCACTTTTTCTCCTTCTCTTCTTTCTCCCTCCTTGTTTCTTTCACTCATTAAGCCTATCCATCTTGTTAGCCCCTCCCTCTATGTGTGAGGACCATCTCCTCTTATTTCCAGATAGATTCCGTGCTTTCTCACCCCAGTAGAGGATGATGTCCTGGCCTCCTAGACTGCTGTGCTTTACCCGGCAATTCAGGTTTGCTGTCTCCCCAGCCACAACATCAAGGGTTACTCGGAGATACCATGTCCCATCAGCATTGGGCAGGATGTCACCTTGATGAGTTCCTGGCTGCTCCTGCTCACCCTTCATCCACATCACCCATGCAGGCTTGGGGTAAAATCCTGAGACATGGCACACAAGCAACAGATGCCCAGGACCAGGAGTGGGACCACTGGAAAGCCAAGCTTCAGGCTTCACTGGGGCAGGAACAAGCAAGAACAGAGTAACATTATGACATTAACCTAGAGCATAGGGACTCAGAAACCCACAAGTTTGGACAGTGACCCCTTGTACTCCTTTGGAAACCAAATAATTTATTGATCAACCACCTCTCTGCTTAGGTACCTCCTATTCTCGAATTTAAAGAGGTGGTAGGAAGTAAAATAGAAAAGTCTCGGAAAGAGAACAGAACTAACCTTGTCTCTGCAGTTCTGCCTTCCCTGCATCGAGGACACCCAAGAGATATCGAGGACAGGTGTTAAAGAGGAGCTTCTCTATGATATCAGCGATACCTTGGTATTGAACGAAAATTGTACAGAACATCTGTGCTCTGGTGCCACCCTCTGCAGCAGGTACACATGAATTATTCTTCAAACTCAGAAAATCTAATCCTTCTAAAGCTCCCCTCAAGAAGCTTACTGTGGTCTCTCCAGAAAGCAGCCCACAGCCTGCTATAAACTGGATCTCAAAGGGATCTAGATAAAAGAAAAACAGAGAAAAATATATTGAAAAGAAACTAGAAAGAAAGGGATGGAGAAAAAATCTAGAAATTTGCATTTTGGTGGGGAGAAAGTTCTGAGATATAAAATTATGAGCTCATAACCAATTCAGTACAATCAAGTGCCACAGAACAATTTTTCAATCAACACCAAACCACATATATGAGGGTAGTCCAATAAGATTATAATGGAGCTGCAAAATTTCTATTGCCTAATGATGTCATAGCCATCATAACCTCATAGCACAATGCATTACTTATGTGTTTGTGGAGAGGTTGATATAAACCTACTGTGTTGCAGTTGTAAAAAAAAGCATAGAGATGCATTATGTACACTACACAATACTTGTTAATGATAACGAATGATGTTACTCATTTATGTATTTATTATAATTTTTATTGTTATCTCGGAGTGTACTTTTTCTACTTATAAAAAATAAGTTTACTGTAAGCCATGTTATACCAGCAGCAGCCTCATTTCTAACAAGGAAGGAAAGAAAAATCCTGGGTGTAGTAGCCTGAACTGAGAGAAAAATAATCATTAATAATCTCCCCAGATCAGAAGACTGCACTCACATGTCAACTGGAATTCACTGACATGATCCTGTACCACCCGAATGAATGTAGTAAGGTAGACTCGAAATAGGTCCACAAGTTCAGTTATCTCCTCTTCACTGAAGTTGCCTTTGGACCAAGGCTTCAGGAAAATGGCATTGTCTGTGTCACTATCCCAGCCGTGAATCTGTAAGTCATCCAGCCAACCTGAGCCTTGATTTTTTGCCCAGGTGCTATTGGCAAACGATGATATCTGGATGAGACTGAAAGAGGTCGGCCTCTGGAAAGCTGTGGGTAATGAAAGAATAAAAAAAGTGAAATGAAAAAAAAAAAAAGGAGAAAATGGGGGGGGAGTGAAAACCAGAGAGTTCAGTGAAAAAGAACTCAATGTCTGAAGAACAAAATTCCTGAGAAATTTGCCTGTGCTGAGGCCTCTGGATCCATTGCAACTTCCAAAATAGAAGTAGAGGGCTGGAGACAAGAGGGCCCAGGCCCTTAGGGTTATGTGCAGTATGATTTTATCCAGACCCCTTACACCCATGCTGGGAGTTGCCAGAGTTACTCTTACCGTGTTCATTGTCACCACCTGGGATGAGAACTGCTAGCAATAGAAGCAGCAAAAGCGGCATTTGAGCAGGAGATAGGACTTCTGACTCTTACTGAGAGCTGGTGTTTGATCTCTGAATTCAGCAAACCCTTTTCTCAATACACTATAGTGACTTCCTCTTTCTTCCAACTGACAAATCCCCATTGTACATTAGAGAAAAACTGCCTACACAGGCCTGGCCCTCCCACTTTGCCTCTCATTTCCACTCCAGCCCTTGACTTTCAGATTATTTTTCTTAACTCCCTGGCTTCCAACTATTCATCCTGACATCAGATTTCCTTATAATACCTAGAAAATGCCCCTGTATGATTTTGAAAGGTTATTTTAACTCCTCAGTCTTGTATCATAACATCTGCTAAATAATAAAGTAATGTTAAACAATCACCTCCTTTAATGTAGGATAATTCTTTTGGTTTATCCACCCATCTTAACCTTCCTTCTCATGGTCCTCTCTTCCCTGGCACCCTTTCCAACATTATCAATGGTTCCTCTTTCTGAGCTCATCCCCTTTAACGGTCTCCCTAATCCCACATTCTTGTTTCTCTTTTTCTCTCTTTCTCTCTATCTGTGTGTGTGTGTATGTGTGTGCTGATAATCATTTACAAAAGGCAAAGCATTTAAAACATGTGCCTGGACTATGTATAGCACTGCAGACCCAAATCCCAAAATCAAATAAGATACTTTAGTTTATAATCCAAGAAAAATTATCTTATGCCATAGCAATTTTCAAAAAGAAAAATTTGCTACTAGTAGATGACCTTCTTTTCAGTAGTTCTTGAACTTTGGAAGTTTGAGTAACAAAATTTTTATGAGACAGCCAGAATTTTAGGAGTTATGTATAGCTTCAGGCTAAGTCAAAGATAACATTTTTGTCTGTTTTTTTTTTTATTATTTTCTGACCAAAGAAACATTAATTTCTTTATTTTTATTTTTTTAAATTTTTTAGTAATCCCTTCCCCTTTTTCACTTAGTTTCCCCAAACCTATTCCCCTCTAAAAGCTGTCAGTCTGTTCTCTGTGTCTATGAATCTGTTTATATTTTGTTTATTTTGTTCATTACATTCCAAATATAAATGAGATTATATGGTATTTGACTTTCTCTAACTGGCTTATTTCACTTTGCATAATGATGTTGCAAAAGGTAAGATTTCCTTGGTCTTCATTGACTATGCTAATATAGTTGTCCCATTTTTCATCTTTTATTCCACTCCATCCTGCACCTATGCTTGCACCAGGATACCCCCCCCCCCACCTAGTTCGTGTCCATGGGTACATATAAGTTCTTTGGCTTCTTCATTTCCTGTACTATTCTAAACCTCGCCCTGTCTATTTTGTACTTACCATTTATGCTGCTTATTCCCTATCCCATTTCCCCCATTCTCCCCTACTCCCTGCTGATAATCTTCCATGTGATCTCCATTTCTGGGATTCTGTTTCTGTTCTATTTGTTTCCTTAGTTTGTTTTTGTTGTGTTCTTTTTTAAGATTTGGTTGTTAATAGCTGTGATTTTGTTGTTATTTTACTGTTCATAGTTTTGATCATCTTTTTCTTAGATAAGTCCCTTTAACATTTCATGTAATAAGGGCTTGGTGATGATGAACTCCTTTAATTTGACCTTATTTGCCCTTCCATTATTAATGATAGCTTTGCTGGATAGAGTAATCTTGGATGTAGGTCCTTGCCTTTCATGATTTTGCATATTATTTGCAATGACTGTTACAAATGTTTTGCAAAGCCAACCATTGTAGATTATAATTAATTAATATTAATTGATATTAATATTTTGGTTGTGTTTTTAAAACAATGCCCATATATCCATTATTTGAAAAGAAAAATTTTTATTCTTCATGTTTTCATATTTCTTTGTTTAATAATTTCTAGGTTGCACCCTGGCTGGCATGGCTTAGTGAATTGAGCTCTGGCCTGCAACCTAAGGGTCACTGGCTAGATTCCCAGTCAGGGCACATGCCTGTGTTGTGGGCCAGGTCCCTGGTTGGGGGTGCATGAGAGGAAACCACATATTGATGTTTCTCTCCCTCACTTTCTCCTTCTCTTCCCCTTTCTCTAGAAATAAGGAAATAAATAAATAGTAGATTGTCACTGAAAATAAATTTAAAATAATGTATTATATATGATATAAATGCAAATTTGCAGTGTTTATTTGTTTTTTCATATTTTAGTACATACTAGTAATAACTGTATCTTTTGGTTACACACAAACTACACTGTATTTTTTTATTATGATCTCTGCAGGGTTAATAAGTGAGATATGTCTCTCTCCTCCCTGCCTTGGTTTACTATCTATCCTATGTAACATTCCCTCCTCAAGCACTGAAACCCCAAATATTTGAGGACTTTGGGGAAACTACTGCTCAGGCTACTTCCTGCTATAAAGGGACTTTAAGACTTCTTTGGGTTCTGTCTGCTTGCTAACTATTGGTCAGAAGAGGTTGAAGGAAGTGTCTATCCATTGGTCCATGATAAGTGTTTGGAGACTGGAGTCCCAAGGATTAATAGTAATTGTCCTGGAGATAACAAATTTAACAGGAAGGTTAGTGGAGTGGAAGACCTGGGACACTATCTGATAAGGGTTAAATCCAACAGGGACAGAAAAATTTATTTCTGGGAGAGGAGGCTGAGCATATTGATAGGTTGGTAGAGTGTCAGAAATATTAGAAATATAACTATATTAAAGCCTGTTCTTTATATTACTTATTTGTAACAGTTTTTTTTTTTTTTTTAATTTTTGAAAGGGAATTTGAGGTCCTCCACCAGCTCACTGAAGTAGGTAGTATTGTCCTGCTCTTTTGGAAGTCCTGAAGGTTTAGTTGGCCCCTTCCATAGTTTGAACTGAGAACAATGTATGCAGCTAGAAATGTCAGGGATCTTGATGGCTATCAAGGAAGACATAAGAACAGGGAGGTATCCTTTCCATATGGGGCTGTAGTTGAGAACTAGGAGTACCATCCTTCCAAACTTTTATTAGAACCTGGGATCCAAGAGGTTACAATTGAGCAGCTGAATTTTGGCTAGGTTTTTGCTCTAAGCCAAATTCCTGAAGGGTGGCCTAGAACTGAATCACCATTTGTGCATAAGCTTTTAGAGAGAAAGCCTCTGTATCTAGCTAGAGTTCTTAATACAGAAAAGTTTGGCTATATGGTGTCTCAAAGGGGCTGAATGTCAAGTGGGCTTTAGGGACCACCTTGCCAAAGCAATTGGCAAGGCTTCTTTTCAGTTAAGAGAGGTTTCTTGTGTGATTTTTCTAATGGCAGTTTTTAAAAATTGATTGGCTTTTTCTACCTGTCCCAGTGACTGGGGACACCAGGCACAGTGGAGATTATAATTTATTCCCAGGGCCTTGGAGATTGTTTGAACTATGGTGGAAATAAAGGCTGTCCCATTATTGTTTTAAAGTGAAAAGGGTAACCCAAACCTAGGGATAGTTTATGTAAAAGATTTTTAGTTACTTCTTAAGCCCTCTCAGTTAAGATTGGAAAGGCCTCTATCCACCCAGTTAAGGTATCTACAAAAACTAACAGGTATTGATGTTCTTGTCTAGGGGACTCTTGTATAAAATGTATTTACCAATCCTCCTCTGGACAGGATCCCTTATGTTGGGCAGGCTGGGACAGTGATAATTTAATTGCTCCCTGTGGGTTATTAAGAGAGCAGGTGGGACAGGGGAATACTACTTGATAGATGGTCTTGGACAGACCCTTTCCCTGAAATACCCTGTTAATAAGGGTGCTTAAAGACTCCCTTTCCAAGTAAGTTGATTCATGGAAGGACTTGATTTTTCATTGTATATTTTGGGGTAGGATTAAAATAGTTCCTCAGCTAATAAGCTATCCTGAAGGGAGAAGTTCAAACCCTTTCCATGTTGCCAAGACCATTCTTCTTTCATATAGGATAGAGTGGGCAAGGATGCCTAAGAGACGAGAGCTCCCATAGTGACTGGGCTACTGGAAACTTGTACATCCTGAGATGTGGCTTGTCTGGCAGTGGCATCTGCTAGGCAATTACCTTTGGCTACCTCAGAATTCTCTTTTTGATGTTTCCTACAATGAATGACTGATACTTGATGAGGCTCTGAAGAGCCTCTGGAGCTAGGATTCGGGGCCTGTATTTGATGTTACTGTTTTGGGTGGTGAGGAAGTACCTTTTATTCCAGATTGCTGAGTGACCATGTAGGACTAGGAAAGCATATTTAGAATCTGTGAAAATATGTGCCCCTTTCCCCTCTACTAGTGTGAGTGCTCAGGTGAGAGCTATTCATTCTGCTAATTGAGCCAAGGAATTGGTAGGTAGTATCCCTGCCTCTATCATCTGGTGGAGAGAAACTACCACATGCTCTGCCTTTACTTTTTTTCCTCTAGAACAAAACTGCTGGCATCTGTGAACCAAATAATGTCTGGATTGTTTAAGGGGTGATCAGAGAGATCAAGGTGAGGGTTGGAAGAGACAGAATTTCAGAGCAGGAATGTAATGTCCAGCCTTCTACTGAATTGGAAAGAAGAGTGGGTCGTTGCTGAGGGGAGAGTGGTATAAAGGGACTAAATGGTAATGGAGAAATACAATAAAGATTAAATTTAAAAAATCCTAGGACATGTTATCTCAAGAGTCTGTTATCAGAAAGCCCTTAATTTGTAGGAGTTCCAGGATCAGATAACTACTGGAGCCCCAAGAGCCAGTTTAAAGAATTCTTCTAAAAGAAAGATAAGGGCCTCAACAGCTGGAAAGCTCAAAAGCAGGACAGCCACCCACAGGCCATAGGGTCTCACTTTTCAGATATGTGGGCCATTGTTGATGGGTATTACCTAATTTTTGGGCAAAGATCCAAAGGGCTATTCCCTCCCTTTCATGTGTGTAGTGTTGGAAAGATTTAGAATGATTAGGGAGTCCTAGGCCCAGGGCCTGAGTGAGCAGTCTTAAGTTGATTGAAAGCCATTTCTTGACTTTGTTCCTATTTTAATAATTTTTAAGATTTTATGTATGTATGTATGTATGTATGTATGTATGTATTTTCAGAGGAAGGGGAAAGGAGGGAGAAAGAGGGAGAGAAACATTAACCTATGAGAGAAACATCAATCAGTTGCTCCTTACAAGCCCCCAACCAGGGACCTGGCTAGCAACACAGGCATGTGCCCTGACCAGGAATTGAACCAGCAACCTCTTGGTTCACAGGCCAGCACTCTGGCACTCACTCTAGTGAGCCACACCAGCCAGGGTGACTTTGTTCCCATTTTAAAGAGGCTGAATCTTCCTGGCCCTAGAGGCTATCATGAAGCAGTTGTGCAATGACATAATTAGGTATCCAGATCCTGCAATACACCATTTGGCTGAGAAAGATACTCAGTTGTTTCCAGCTGCCAGGTTCAGGGAATTGAGTGATAGCCTTGACTCTATTGGGGGCAACGCTCCACTTCACAGGAATAAGGACCAACCCTAAATAATGTACTTCCTGTGTGACTAGCCAAGCCTTTGGCTTGGAAAATTTAAATCCTTGCATAGCTAAGAAGTTTAATGCCAAATGGTATGCAAGACAGACAGTTTCTGATTCAGGGAACAAATAAGTAAATTGTCTACATACTAAAATAATGCCCCATTTTCTAGCTATAAAGTTAATCAAGTCCTCAGGCAGGACTGAATAAATGGGGATTGTCCCTGAATTTCTGGGGTAAGACAGTGCAAGTTAGTTGTTGAAGCCACCCTTCAGGGAATTCCTATTTGAAAGCAAAAAAGAAATTGGAACTTTATGTCCAGGAGGATGCAAAAGAATGCATTCTTCAGATCTAACACGTACCACTCAGAATCTGCAGAAATTATGCCCAAAAGGATGTATGGGTTAGAGATAACAGAGAGCAGTAGAACTACTGTTGCATTAATAATTCTTAAATCTTGAACTAGTCTATTTGAATTGTCATTTTTCCTGACCATTAATACAGGAGCATTACAATGGGAACTAGTAGGTTTAAGTAGCCCATGAGAAAGAAACTTAGAAATTATAGGCTGAAGCCCTTGCCTCTGGCCTTAGTGGGTATTGCTTCTGGTGGGTAAACTGTGAGGAACCTTTAAGACTAACAAGGACTGGAGTAGCACTTTTAGCCCTACTAAAATCCCTAGTGTCCCAGACTTCTGGGTCACTTTGCCTCTCCCATGTAGGGATGGGAGTGTTCAGAAGACCCTTAGTTTGCATGACTAACATTTGGAAGGGTGGTCTCAAGACAGGATTCTCTCCTATTAACTATTCTAGTTCCTGATAATTGAAAAAGGTCTCTTCTGAGTAGAGGGTTTGGACACTCTGGGACTATGAGAAAAGAATGTGTGAAGTAATATCTATCCCAGAGGCACCCCAAAAGAAGAATGAAATTTCTGGTCATAGACTTTCCTGCTACTCTTAGGATGGTACAAAATTGTAAGGAAAGGGGTCCAGAGAAGAAAGTAAGGACAGAGTAGGTGTTCCCAGTATCCAGCAAGGAATATACTATCCTATCTGCCACATCCACATATACCCTAGGATCCAGTCCAGTAATGGTGACTTCTTGAAGTGGGGCTGATGGTAGTGGGAAACTTCAGTCCTGTGGGTGCTGAAGGACTCCTGGCTCAGAAGTCCTTCAGCTTAAAGATAGAGTGCCACCCAGTGGCCTGCTTCCTTACACTTATGGCATGGTGCCTGAAGTGGATTGTCAGGGTTTTGACATTCCTTGGCCCGGTATCCTGCCTTTTGACATATGAGACCCTTAATGTCCTTGGTAGTGGACCTGGAAGGGCTAGTGGGATGTGGCTGTTCTGCAAGGGTGGCAAAAATCTGTGTATGTCTAACCTCCTTCCTTTTTTCTCTTCTTCTGAGCCATGGCCTCTCTCTCTTAATTCCCACTGTAGAAGATTATATCAGCTGTGGTTAACATCTCATTCAAGGTCCCTGGATAAGCTTCTGGAGTTTTCTGCTAATATCAGAGGCAGATTGGGTTAGAAACTTATCTTTCAGTATGACCTGGCCTTCACATAATTCTAAATCTAGGTTGGTGTGCTTGATAACTGCCTATTTTAGCCTTTCTAAAAATGTAGTAGGATTCTTATCCAGGCCTTGGCTGACAGTAGAGACCTTGGAATAGCTAATGGCCTTTTGTCAGCCTGCCTTAAGGCCCACTTTAATGCAAATTAGATTAATTTCTTTCCCATTTTTGGAAGGAGTTACTATAGTCCCATTCAGGGCCTACTAGTGGAACTGCTGTCTCTCTCATGGGTATTTGTTATCAGATTGATGTAAGTCAGTGGTGTCCAACCTTTTGGCATCTCAAGGCCACACTGGTAGAAGAGTTGTCTTGGGCTACACATTAAATACATTGCAACACATAATTACCTAAAAACCTTATAATGTTTTAAGTAAATCTATGATTTTGTGTTGGGCTGCATTCATAACCATCCTGAGCTACGTGGAGCCCACAGGCTGCAGGCTGGACACCCCTTTAAATTGTTAACAAACTTCCTCGCTTCCATTATTAGCTTTTTTTGCTCAAGACCTGATAAGATCTCTGCCAAGACAATCATAGTATCCTTTCAGGTTAACTTGTAGGCTAGGGTAATTTGCTGGAATACATCTATGTATTTATCAGGGTTGTCGGAGTAAGCTCCCAAGTCTGCCTTAATCTGTTTAAGTTCTATGACAGAGAAAGGTTTTTGTATTAGCCATATTCCATACTCTCCTGCAGTCTCAATCAATGGTAAAAGCTTAGTTGGTGTAGAGAGCCTAGATCCAGAGGGTGAAAGGTTGGCTAATTGAGTTGGAGGTCCTGGATATGGCAGTAGTGATAAAGATGTTGAGGGTGCCTCTTCCAAAGGGGTTTTCCCTAAAGGTTGGGGTGTGGATGAGAAGGTGCCTATGGAATGGCCACTAGATGACATTGTGGTAAATTAGCTTACAATTTGTAGCAAAGGTCCCCTCTGCCCCTGAAATAGAATATCTGCATGTATGGGAGTGAGGGTTGTGGGGCTTCTCAGCCTACACCCTGCCCTGAATCTCATTCCACACATGTTACAGCCCCCATTTTCAGATTTAGACCCTTTATATTCTTATAAAGGACAATAGGTGAAGGTCTCCTCTTCTTGGAGCTACTTCCTGCTGGACATAGCCCCCATTCTACCTACACTTGGGTCCATGGATCCCTAAAAGAGTGGAAGTGTGGAGCATAGGGTGAACTTCACATGTGAGGGAAAGTCCTTGCAGAGTCCAGGTCAGTTGGCTGTTCCCAGGGACCAGCATGCTTGATGTCCAAAGATTGGCATTACTGGTCATGTTGGTATTCTTGTTGTATTCTGGAGGCAACAAATTTGGCAAGAGTAAGGTTAGAAGGTACAATTAAAGCCATAGCTACTAAATGACAAAGGCATAGACCAATTCTTCCATGTCCCACATTGGGGTAAGAGTGGCTTCTCTAAAGAAAGGTGTATGTGCAAAATGTGTCACACCTGTCCAAAGCCATTTTTACCCACTATATTTAGATTGAGCTGAGGGGAATATTTTAGGATTCCCCCCCTTTCCAGATTTATACACCCTTTGTGTCCAAGCCATTAGGGATGAAAAGGAAAACAATCAGTTTTAAAGTGCAGCCCACAGACTGCCCCAACACTTCACCAATCTAAATGCTTACTTCAGCCAAACTGTTGAGTCTCAGGGGGTGATGATAAAGATGGGCTCCTTAGGTGAGGCCAATATTGTAATCAATCATTCAGGTAACAGGGTCGTAGGCTTATGCACTATGAAAACAGAAGGAAGAACACATGTTAATTCACACAACCCACAAACCAATCTCTGAGTTTATGAAACAGCCTTTTGGGAAGACATCCAGTTGCAAGGCCTTTGCTGGCACAACATTTACCAATGAAAATATGACAGATCCTTCCTCTCTATAAACTGAGTATCTTTGATGATGTTATAAATCCAGTTTCAACTTTTAATTGAAAATAGTTAGCTGTAGTAGTCCAATGACAAATATTGAGCATCAGGATTTTCCTTGAATCATGATTTTTTTCTCCTTAAGATCACCCTCATTGTCATTAAAGGGACTATATTGAATCTAGTTTTAATTTTGACCTTTTTTTTTTGCATAAACACACCAAGGGCAGGCATTGATCACATACTATCCTTAAGTTTGCTGTGCTGGAACTTGCACAAGGAACATTTAGATTGACTTTTTAGTGTGCCCTTCAGGTCACAGAAGCAGAACCACACATCTGCCATGCAGCATTTTCTGGGCCACCTGCTTCACTCAAGTCCTTGAGGTTTTTGATGTGCCTTAGGTTCTTTTAGCCATCTTTTAAAAAAGCAACCTGCTTTCCTTTCCTCAAAATACTGCCACTAACCATGCAACCAACCAAAATATGAAGCTTTTCCTCATGGGCTTTCACTAGCTTTGCAAGTCAATCCTAGTTCCTCAGGGCTTTTTGGTGACATTTAGAGCCCAGGTATGCCTACTTCAAGCATGATATTCCATTTAAAATCTTGGTTGTCAAAACCACCATTGACAGATGATCTTAATGGTTTTATGCAAAAAAAAAAAAAAACCTGATTTCATCACTCACTCACTCAGAGTGGGAAATTCTGGAAGGCTCAGGTAGAGCAAAAAATATAAAACATGAAGAAAATCCTTGTCCTTCCAATATTCACTAAAATTGCACGTTCATACATTATACTTTCCATTACTGAACACATATAATTTCTTTCCAAAACATTCACAAACTTTTATAA
Source organism: Anoura caudifer (assembly GCA_004027475.1). NCBI lineage: Eukaryota > Metazoa > Chordata > Mammalia > Chiroptera > Phyllostomidae > Anoura > Anoura caudifer. Next base: position 99,591 of record PVKU01004373.1, on the reverse strand, counting down.
CCTTTTATACACCTTCTTTTCCATGTCCCATACTTTCCCTTATTTATTTTCTTTTAAAGGTTTTATTTACTTATTTATTTTTAGAGAGAGAGGAAGGGAGGGAGGAGGAGAGGAGAAAAACATCAATGTGTGGATGTGTCTTGCACTCCTCCTGCTGGGGTCCTGGCCAGCGATGCAGGAATGTGCCCTACACTGGGAATCAAACTGGTAACCCTTTGCTTCAGAGTCCATCACTCAATCCATTGAACTACACAAGCCAGGGCACATTTTCTTATATAGTGTGAAGTTTTAATTTTCCCTGAAAAACCTCAATCTCCTTTTCAGAGAAGACACGGAGCAAAATTTAAAGCAAAGACAGAGTTCCAAAAAAAAAGAGAGGAAACTAGAACAGCTTTGGAATCTTGTCTCATTTCCCACTGGTCCCACTAACTGGTTACACAGGCAAGGCTTCCTAGGTCCTATATGGCTCAAAAGCTTGCCAATAGAGGCACTCTCTAACCCACCAGTGCATCCAGTGGTATCCTGGCAGTGACATGTCCTCTTACCACCCAGTCTTTTAGCAGAGACATGCTCTCTTGCCCCAAGCTGGCATACTCATCAGCCCTGAATGACCCTTCCTGGGTCCCACATGGCAAAGGCATTCTCCCCAACCAGTTACAAGCAATCTCCCCTAGGTATTACTGGTCAAAAAACAGACAGAGGATTCCTGATGTACCCAAAACAGCAAAATTCAAACCACATCCCATAAGATCAGAAAACAAGCAAACAAAAAGTAACCATACTTAAGAGCAGAGGTTTTCTTTCCTCCAGGTTGGGAACTTCCACAACCTTTCCATTTATCTTTACACCTTTCCACAGATTATCTGCAACATACACATACTTTCTAAATGCCTTTACCCATTCCGATTTAACCATAAATCACTTTTCCATCCTTGTTCTTTCCCACACTAGGAAGGATTATATTTAAACTCAGTATCTGGCAGCTAAAAGTCCCTAGCTTTATAGGCACATTCATCTTCCATTAAAAGTCCCTAGATTTGCAGGGACATCCTTCAACTTCCTGAAGCTTAAACCTTGCAAACATCCTACAACCTTCAGAACCTGAGCCATCCCTATCAGTACCAGTTGCACAGAGAATCTGACTGGTGAAATGCACTCACAGCACCAACACACAGCATATAACCTGAAGAATGCACGTAGCCCACCACCTTGCCCACTTCCAAGATGGCAGCACCCATACACAATTCATTTTCCATGGTGAAGCCTTCACCTGACTCACCCTCCATTTTACCCAAAATGGCAGCACACCCATGTGGCTAACTTTCTGATCCCCAAAATGCATGTGGTCTCAACTCACAGAGCCCATGGATTCCCCTCCTTCCTAAACCTACTCCTTTGCACCCTTCTGGCATTCCAGACAACTGGAGCCTTGAGCTGGGGTGCAGAGCATTTCCCTGAGACTGGGAAGTCCCCATAGCCATGCTCCAGGAGTCAGCCTGCCCCATGTGGCTGGAACCTGAGCACAGGTTCCTTCTGTCACATCTTGGTCACCAAAACTGTTACACAGCTTGCCAAAACTGTAAGCAAGCAGACCAGGGCTGTCCACGTAGGGCCTGCATGAAAGACACAACAATTAATGCTGGAAGGAGCAAATCTTTATTTACAACATTCCAACCTTATGGGGGGATGCTCAGAGCACTTCAACTTGGAGTCCTCCTTTCCCATGAGACCCAACACTTCCCATGCTCCCCACCAGGCTACTAACCTAAAACCCCAAAAGTTTCATGTCCTTATCTTAAGCCAGCTGTGCAAACAGTTCTCCAGTCTCTCTGGATCAAAGTTGCCATCCCCATGCAGCAACTCTGTCCTTCAGGATCTGGAATACATGTCCATCAGCTTCCATTTAATAGTCCAGAAAAGTACGTGCTGTGTTTCTCTGGATCATGGTGAAACTCAGGAAAGGCACAAGTCTTAACAGTCCAGGTAAAATTCCAGGTGTAGTGGGGCAGAATCTTGCAAGTAATTCCTTTGCAGCTCCCCAGGCTGCATGGCCTCCTTCCTCACTGTAAATTACATCCCATATGACAGAAACCTTCCTTCTCCTTGCTAAATTGCATGGCCAAGACCACTCCCAAGACACATGGTCAAGAGGCCCTGCATGGCTGCTGTGCTTGAGTTTAAACCCTCACCCTGTTCCTCCTCCTTAACCCCATTTCCGACTCTTCCCACAAAGCGTTATACCTGCCAGTGCTCTGGTCTCTTCTGCCTTTCTCTGGCTGCCATTGTTAGTCCAGGAAGACTTGGCCCTGTAACATAAAGGAACTGAATTCTTGTTCTCATGCAGGTACAGCAAGCCCTTCCAGCTACAACAGAAGTTAAAGTCCCACCCATCTCCCTGGGTGAGCACCTGCCACAGCTACTTAAAGTATCTATGAAGCTAGCCAGCTGTTATTGATATGCAAAGTACCTCTCAACTGCTCTGCCCACTTCCCCAACCCCCAAGTGATGGTTGTGGGGCTCTTGGGGCCTCTCAGCCTACACCCTGTCCTGAACCTTGTTCCACACCCATTATACTTAGGCATTTGTAAAGAAATCAATTTAGAATATGGTATTCATTGTCGACTGATATTGAGTCCAAACAGTGTTGCAAAAAATATCAGTATATTCTTTAGAATTTTTAGATAAAACTGTGACCAATTGGAAAGGATACAGGCCAGTGGGGTCCCATCTGGAATGCACTCTTGATTTCATATCTGGAAGGTAGAAACGCCAGAAGGTCTGAGGGCCTAGCATCCTGGGGTTATAACCTGTGGGCTTCGTATCCCAGGGCACGAGATCCTGAGCACCCAGAATGGATGTCTCCATTATACATAGAGATAGAGACAAGGAGAGTACTTGTCCCTAGTTCCTTCCAGGAAGGGATAAGACTGTCTCCACCTTCCCTTGGCCATTGAGAAGGAGCTCACAAATTAATGGGAAGGATCACTGTAGTTCAATGGTCACTTCCAGGAACCAAAGAACCTCAACCAAGGGTAGGGGAAGAGGGTAAAAATTGGAAAGTAAGAAAATGCTAGGGGTCTAGGGTGTAGCACCAGTCTTAGGATATCGCTCCTTGTCTGCAGAAACAGTATCATCCCTTTGATGTTAGTTGTAGGCCAGGAACTGGGTGACCCTGAGGTGACATGAGGATCAATGCTGTAGCCCACAAGCGAGCCTTTTGTTTCTATCAGGTGGCTGTTTTCTCAGTCTTGTTCCAAGTTTTCCTTATTGCTATTTCTCATCTTGAGTTTCCTACTTTAAAATCTTTTCTCTATGTCTCTTTCATTTATCCTTTCTCATCTTTTTTTTCATTTCCTCAACTTTTTCTCATTTTGCCTCTTTCCTCTACACAGTTCATCTTCAACTTACACAGACTCTCTATAACTTACACAGACCCTTTTAATTTGCTTTTTAACTAACCTAGAAATATCCAACCCAGTTCCAATTCTATAATTTATGCAATTTATTACCAAAAACATACATATATTCTTTCCCAACTTAATTAGACTTTCAAATTTTAGTGATAACTAAAAGTAAGTAATTAGCATTCTTTAGATTGATAAATTTATGAATATATTTTATAACTTTCAGAAATAGTTATTTTCCCCATTAGCAGATATACAATTTTTATTCTTGGTGACTACTCCATTCCTTTAGCATGCTTGAAAGTGAGCTCTCATTATCTAGTGTGCTTGACAACTTTAAGGAAGGTGGGAAAGGGAGGGAGAAATATCAAGCTTCTATCACTTAGGTTTTAAAAGTAACAGGTTTTTTTTTTCCTTCACATTGGAGGTGGGGTGGTAGAGATGTAAACAGAGTAGCTAGAAAAAGGGAGGTTAAAAGAGTGAGGCAAATTTGAATAAAAAGGCAAGCCATAGATAGAAGAAAAGGGCCTAGAAGGGCAGGGATTCTTCATTAAAGGTTAAAATATTGCCTCTACCTCTCAAGAACTAAACCTCAGTAGTGGATACACAGCAGGGATGACAGGGTGAAAGCTTTTGCAGTGTGCCTCAGTGATGGACATTTGCTTGTGGCTGGCAAAAACCTAGCATTCTGAGCCCAGTGTACATCCAGCTCATCCAGTCATGGGTGTCTTCTAGTGGTGAGTGACCTTGTAGCATTTAAATGTTCCACCTGTGCCACAGGGTGTGGCTATTTCTCAAGAGGGAGAAAGACCTCCACCTAGCAAATACAACATTGCCCCTCTGTGATGTTTCTACAAGTGTTATTCAGATGCAGATTGAGTTGCTGAGTTGCCTGAAGCCACTTGGGGCAGAAAGAGGTGTAGCAAATTTACAATAGGCCTTTATCTGAAATTATCACTGCCTCATTATAAAATCCAGAATAACTCCAACTTCTAAAGTATGTAACTCTAAACAATATGCTCATAATCCAATACGTGATAGGATCTATTTCATCACTTGGGTAATAGTCACAGACAACATCAGAGACTTAACATTACTTGTCTTTGACATTAACATTATTTTTTTCTCTGTAAACCTTGAGTTTTGGATAGAACACCCAAGATTATTCACTGTACTGTAGATTAACTAACATGAATATATTTTAATAATGTGGTGGTGTGCAAGCATAACAAGTAGATTAATTCTCCCACACAACAAATATATTAGTAACATTGATATGGCAGAAATAGACAGGTGATGCAGTTGGCCTTGAAGGGGATGCCAGACGAATCACTGTGAGTGCTCATGTCATCTTGGTATACATTCAAAGAGACATACTCTGAGAATAAAAAAAAAATATTGAAGAGGAAGAGATTTTGATAACTGCAGTCCCTGTTTCAGGGAGTCACATAATTGAAAATGCACTTGTACTCCATATACCTTTTGTAAACAGCATTATTATTCTCTGCCTGGCCACAACCTTGACTAAAGGTACTAAATACACTCACCAGGACAGGGAAATCATGGCAACAAACAGGAGCACTCAGAACTTAGTTTTTACATAATTCACTCCATAGTAATACTATAGACTCCTCCCTCAAATGTCTTATGCCTCCAAAACAAAAGCCTGAGTAAATATTTCAAAAAGATTTCAAGATTCAGATTACTCCAGAAGACAATGTCCTAAATACGTTGGTAAAAAGTAAAATGAGAGTAGAAATTAAAAGGTGAAAATTTACCTCTGATTTCTCCCAGTTTCCAACAACAAGAAATGCAACAAATATCCCATTATTCTAACCCAAAAGCAAAGAAGACACGCAACTTGGATCCAAAAGTAAGATTTCTGTAGCCCTGAATACAACAGAGGACCTTCCACTGAAGTATAAGACAGTTGCTTAAGTCAACTTGTGCCTCTTAAAGGTTGTCTGAGGAATCCTACTGCAGGCAACCGTACAGTCTGAGCAGTGGTCACAGAACCTAAAGATACTAAACAAAGCAGGAAAAAACTCAAGCAAATGAGTAGCCCATGGAATGACTTTTTAAGATTTTGTGATTTGAACCAAATACCAATAAATTAATAATACATCCAAAATAACATGTATATTTTGACTTATTCATACATTTTATGCTTTCATCATATATTTAATGTTTATTGATCTCCTGCTGTTTGTACCTGTAGAAGCTCTGCACTACCTCTTCACCATCCATACTCTCATTGCAAATTCAACTTTATCCCAAACTTGGAAGTGAGTTCAGAGACTATTTTGTAGCTCAGGAAACTTGACTGGTCTACTTTTGTCCAGTATCCATGGATTTTGTTGAGTTAAAAAGAATCTCAAAGTTCATCTATTAATCTGCTTACCCTGCTACATGGAGAGATTTAAACTTCCAAAATAGACTTATAGGCAAACCCATTGAATTCTTGTTGTGTTCACCTTTCAATCCAAACTTCATTTTGGATTTGTTTTTTGCTTTTTTTTTTTCTTCTCTTACATTGCATCATTCCCATAGGTTTACTTTTCTTTTCTTTTTTTCTTTTCTTTTCTTTTTTCTTTTTTTTTTTTTTTTTTTTTTTTTTTTTTTTTTTTTTTTTTTTTTTTTTTTTTTTTTTTTTTTTTTTTTTTTTTTTTTTTTTTTTTTTTTTTTTTTTTTTTTTTTTTTTTTTTTTTTTTTTTTTTGTCTATTGTCTCTTCTAAAATAGTGCATACAGTATATGGTTCATATAATCCTTAGCAGATATATGTCTGAGTATTTCACATTCTAGTCAAATTCTACTTTATTATTTTCTTGCATCTATTGTTGATGAGGAAACTTCTATCATTCTATATATTATTTTATATGAAAATTTTTTACCTCTGAAGATTTTCAATCTTTTTTTTTCGTTACTTACGATGGAACAGCCTATTGTTAGACTCTGAAGTTTTATATTAAAGTGTGAATATCTCATAATTACTTGTTCATTTTTTATTGAGGTTTATACCAGTAGACAGTCCAGCGTCATGGAGTCTCCCACATTGGCCAGGGTGGCAGCAGGAGAAGGTTCTTATAATGAAAGCACAGGAAGTTGTAACTATTAATTGGATAGAGAAATAGACCTCTCTACCCTTACGATATTGGGGGTAGGACTAGGAAAAGGCAGGTACATGTGCAATAAAAGATAAAATGGTACAATGGGGGGTGCTAGACCAAAGAGGCCTAGAAAGGAATTGGTTGGAAGGTGGGCCCACCTGAAGCAGTGAATGTTTGGGGAGTTGATTGGTTGTTTTCAGTCTGGACCATGTCACACCAAAGCTATATAATCCCAGAGAAACAAAGTGTTACAGAATGAACAAGTGGGGGGGGACCCCGATACTGTTACCAAAACAAGTCCCCCCGCCCACCGTCCTTCTGTATTACTGTTCTTCTTGCCTACTACCAGGTGTTAGAAAATGTGGCTCTCAATACCAGAGTTTGGTCAAAAAAAGGAAAGGAACTACTTATTCAAAAGTTATACAGGTTTAGAGTAATGGCAGAATGTTGCTGTTAAAATTCCAAAGTCCATTTAAAACATCCACAAAAACACACACACAATCCTGCCTCACCTTGCAAACAAAGCATCAGGGGTACCATATCTCAGGAAAAGAAAACAGAAGTCTGTAGCTTGGCTATGTTCCCCTTTTTAATCCAAAACCACATCTTCATGGTGAGCCAGGAAATCCTTCTGCATCCTTTCAAACTGCTGAGAGAGAGAGCTCACCATCACTGCTACATCTCGCTTTCCTAAGCCAGATGTAGCAGTGACTTTCCTAAGCCAAGGGAGCCCCCTCTCCACCCCCAAAACCACATGGTTAAGCTCTAGCATGGCTGCTGTGCCTCAGTTTATATTCCAGCTGGCATCTTTCTCTGCAACCCCATTCCCAACTCCTCCCACAAACAGCTACACCTGCCAGTAGTCTGGTTCCTTCTGCCTTTCTCAGCTGCCATTGTTAGTCCAGGCAAGCATGTCCCCATGATGCAGAAACCACCTCCAAGCTGCTCTCACAGGTGCCAGATGCCCATCTGGCTATATCACATCCTGAGTTAGAGTCACACCCATCTCCCTGGCTCCGTGCAGGCACAGGTTTTAATATTATTAAAATACTGGCCAAGTATTTTATCCCATTACAAAAGTGACTCTCTCCAGCTCCTGGCTCACTTGCATGTGACCTGCACTTACACAGTGGACTCACCTGTTCTCTCCATGAGCTACATGACCAGCAGCACGGCCCATAGCCTCCAGGAGCAAGCTTTTTTTTTTTTTTTTTTTTTTTTTTGTTATTCTCTTGCCCATCTGGTGATGCACGGGCTAGTGCATTCTTATTCTCTCTTGCCCCAAAGCACATGACCTTGTGATCCAAGCAGCCACATGCCCCGAGGCTTGCAGACTCCACACACAGGCTCCAGGAGGGAGCCTAAAATGAACAGCAGCTGCAGACAAGCTATGCTACCTGGGTGGAACTATGCTTAGCAGGTGCCTGCAGACTCCAAAAGACTGTGTTTTAAATTGGAGCAGGAATTCTGGACACTGGCTTTTGTTTTGGCCTTGCTGAGGTGGTGGGCTTTGTGACAGAAGTCTACAATTCTCCCACATTGTATCAGAACCAAAACCTCTTTCTTTTTGCACCAGCATCTGCTTCACAAGTTTAGCTTTTGTGGCTACAGGCAGCTGAACCCCCATTTTTTGTTCATTTACAGGGTGAAACATAACCTAAAATTAACCATTTTAAAGTATACAATCCATTGGCATTTAGTACATTTTGTGACCATCAGCTCTATTTCCAAGACATTTTTATCACCCCAAAGAAATATCCCATACCCATTAAGCAGTCACTCCCCCTATTCTCCCTCATTCCAGGCCCTTATTAACCAATAATCTTTCTGTCTCTATGGAGTTACCTGTTCTGGATATTTTATATAGATGGGATTATACAATATGTGTCTTTTAGGTCTAGATTCTTTAACTTAGCATAGTTTTTGAGGTGTATTCTTGTTGTACAATGTGTCATCCATTCTCATTATAGTTAAATACTATTACATCTTATGTATGCCACATTTTGTTTATCAATTCACTCACTTGTTGGGGATGACTTTGTGTGGCATCGGAAAATGTAGCCCCCCATGAACAAGGCCTTGCCTGTAAGTCCCCACTGGAATGCTAGGAATGCAAGTGGCAGGCATGACCTGATACTAACACCAAGAGTTCCTGCAGACCTGAAGAATACATTGTATCCTTTGAAGCTTGCTTCACTTTGTATAACCCTGTTGATATAAACCAGATGTTTAAATTCAAAGCATAAGGGAGTGGACTCCTAATCCTATGAACTATGCCTTAATGATCCTCTGGCTTCAGTATATCTAACAGACCCTGACCTGAGGCAGATCTCTGTGTTTCCTCGATTGTTATCTATAGGTAATATCTGTTTCCTATAACTAGAGCCTTTGGACAATGGTTGATGAGCTATGCATGCATGCTGAATACCCCTACATGAACTGATCCCAATAAAAGCAGTTTTGGAGAAGCACTCAGGGCATTCGAAAGGGAATTGCCCTCAGGGAATTCCCAACTAGAGGGAATTGCCACCCCCTTTTCTGCCAGAACAGATTGTGTCTGGGATGACTCATTTTATCCATGACTGGGAGAACTCCAAGGGACAGGGTTTCCCACACTCACTGATAGACTTTTGAGTTGTTTCTTCCTATTCACTATTCATTGTTGGTAATAATGCTGCTATGTGCATTGTGTACAAACATTGTTTGAATATCTATTTTCAAATGTTTGGGGGATATACCTGGGAGGTGGAATTGCTGGGTCAAATGGTTAACTCAATTTTGACTTTTAAGGAACTGCAAAACTGTATTCTATAGCAACTTTACCATTTTGTATTTCTACCAGCAATGTGTGTGTGTTGAAATTTTAGATAGATGATAAGTAGATACTATATTTCAAATAAAAACTAATAAAATTTTAAGATGTGTTTAACTAACCTAAAATAAAAATAAACTAAATATGTATTAAAGATAGTATCTTTACTAATATTCCCCAAAATGTAGTGAGAATAGTGACTTTATATCTTTTAAAATACTTTAAATATTATAATAGAAGACAGTTATATTTTCACATCTGTTTTTAATATGATCTGAAGCAAGAATATGTCACATATTTGCTGGCAAATGAAGTACACTAAAATAACATCCTAGTATTGTTATAAGAATAATTTAAAATTGGTGGACCCTCTTAAAGGATGTCAGGAACTCCCTGGTATTCCTGAACACACCTTGAAAACAAGTGGCCTAAATCAGGTATTTCTTTGGGGGATATATAAAAATATTATACTTTGTTTATTAGTTAGAATGGTTCTAAAGTGTATTTTTCTAAATGTCTTGTTACCCTCCTCAGATAAACAAAAAGAAAATAAGTACTTAATTCTTTTCATATATTTACATTTCCCATTTTTCAAGAGAATTGATTGTTTATATGTCTTCCTAGGTGGCCAATGTGTTATTTTTTGCATTATTACTTATTTATGAAGTTTGGTATATTTGAAATGCTTAAATCTATCTTAGCCACTGTTTTTATTGAGACTCAAATTGTACCATTTGTGACATGGGATCTTTTCCAAGTCAGCTTCTTCTGAATTCTTTCAATATTATTCTTTCAATATAATTTAGCTCTCCATTACTTTTCTGGTCTGGCAAGTTGTTCCAGACTCTTGTAGATAGTTCATACCCCAAATGGGAAATTAGTCATTTCTCCAAGACTCTCTTGGTTTCTTTTAGTAGAAATATATTAGGCAGAAATCACAATCTGAATCTTAGATCAGTCCAGGTTTCTGGACTTTTTAAGTGGCCAGAAATTATTTTAAAGATAGATAGCATGATGCATCATATTTATGCTTTTAATTCAAGTTTAGAACTACAGAGTTTTACTTAGTTATCTCACAGCAATGTCTCTCTCAAGCAGTAACCCTGGTCCCCAATGAATCAACACAATATTCACCTATTTTCATGATATACTATATCCCACTAAACTATACATTCATGATAGTCTTAATGCTACTACCAACAATATGAATACTCAAAACAATTTAAGATTTGTTTTTTGATGTTATGGTATTTTCTGGGGGATAAGCAAACTGTTATGCTTTAAAATCACTCAAAATAGTTCCTAACTTGTGATATGTCACCAATTTGATAAATGGTTGTGCTCACTCTTGCATTTCCTTTCAATGATTAGGAACTGAAATTCTTGTTTGCTTGACTTATAATGTTACAAAATGTTCACACGGAGCCAGACATCCAGAATAGTAAAGATCTGACGCAAACCTTTTCCCCAAATGTCAATGATAATACTAGACAAATTTTTTAAAACAAACCATTTCAGATTTCTGGAAAATGACCAAAAACATACAGCAGATTGAGAAGTGTTTATTCAAGAAAAACTACTTGAACCTCAGAAAAAGCAATGAGAATGATTTAACCTTGGACTGCTCCTACATGTGCTGTGGCTTGGTGATGCTATAGGCTGAAGGCCAGCAGCCTTGTTGCAGAGTAGTACATCCAGCTTGGAACCCCATAAAGACGCTCCATGAAGAAGAAGCTGTAGAAAACAATAGTAATTTGTGATAAAAATCAGAGGTCAGCATTACAGCTGCTTGGGGCTGTAGATCAAGGAGAGACCAAAAGGGCCGTAGTTAGTACTTACACTTGGCCATACATCAGGCTTTGCACATGAAAAAGCAGAAGCCGGGGAAGATTTGAAAAGTGGCTGAGTGCTAAATGTATGCTCTAACCCACAAGTATTTCAGAAAATGTTGGAAACCTTCGTAGTTTAAGGTGTAAAGCACAGCCTCCTACTCATCATTAGCTACCATTAACTATGTTGACTTAGGAGTAACTCTTAGGAAGCCAGAAATAAGAGAGTAAATTGAAACAAAGAATGGGAGGAGGAGAGAAGGTGTGAGAAGAAGGAAGAGAGAAAATAGTAAAAAAAAAAAAAGAAGAGGGAAAGAGGGGACAAGAGAAAAAGAAAAGAAAGAAGAAAAGGAAGGAGAGGAAAGAAGGAAATAAAGAGAGAAAAGAGTTCTAAGTGATCAGAGACATCAGTGGATATAAACTGCAGGGCAGCCAGAATCTACATAACTTGTCCAGGCAGGTAGGTAAACTAAAGGACAACAAAAAAGACACTCTAAAAGCAAAACAACAATAACCAGTTTATTCTAAGACCCTCAAACTAGAAAATAACTAAATGGCCATCAAACAGTGGATGGATTAAAAGCATAATAGGGTATTCATACATGGGATTCTACTGAGAAATAAAAAGAAAAAGACTACAAATATACTGATCAGCAACATGAATGACTTATTACCATATATTAGGTGGGAAAATGCCAGATACAAAGAGTATATACAGTTTACTCATTTTCATAAAATTATAGAATAGACAAATCTAAGCTTAGCTAATATAAGGCATGTCAGTATTTGCCAGGATGTCCAGTTGGCAGTTCATTTAATCAAAAATGAGCATATTGTGATTATAGACATGGGTGTATACACTTGTCAAAATGAATAGAACTGTACACTTAAAAGAGATATACTATATATCAATCATATAGCCATAAAGTTGATTCAAATTTTTAAAAAATGTTGCCAGTAAAAAGGACACAGACTGAAGAAATAAACATCGCAACTTCAGGCAGGTGGCACAATCTAAGTTGTTTTACATCCTTACCAATTCATATAATGTATGTGCCTATCTCATACTCACTGCTTAACAAATATTTCTTGAATTAGTGAATAGGACTTAAAAAGGAACCACAGCCCTGGCTGGTGTAGCTCAGTGGATTGAGTGTGGGCTGCAAACCAAAGGTCGCTGGTTCAATTCCTAATCAGAGCACATGCCTGGGTTTTGGGCCAGGTCCCCAGAAGGGGGCGTATGAGAGGCAACCACGCATTGATATTTCTCTCCTTCTCGTTTTCCTTCCTTTTCCCTCTCTCTAAAAATAAATAAATAAAATCTTAAAAAAAAAAAGGGATCATAGCCTAAGCAAGGGTATCTCAGATAACATCAGCCTTTGGGGGATTTCTCTTCTGTTTACATCTCTTAATCCTTCACTAACCCTGAGAACCAGCTCTGTTTCTCCTTTTTCTTTACCATTGAATGAACATTTGTTCCACTCCCTTCACCATAGTCAGCACATTCTTTCTTTTTGTGTGGAACAAGTTGAAAAGAGTTATCTCCCTGTATTTAAAAAAGAAGTGGGGTGAGGGGCAAAGCTGCATGCTTCTTTAAGAATTAAGATAGAACATGAGGGAGCAAAAATAGTTAGAAATGTTTTGGCCAAGTACAAAAACATTTAATCAAGAAGGGAAATATCAACATTTCAAATACTATAGCAATGTTAGGGATAAACTTAATGAGAAAAGACTATCAACATGACAAGTAATCCAACTTGGATGTTGTTTTGTTTGTTTTGGCTTGATTTTCATTGAGTATATGTTACATATGGAAGGGCACCTTTGCCATGATCATTGTCCCAAAAGAGCTTAAATATTGTAAGGGGAAGAAAGACCTAAGTAACTGCAATGCAGAAAGTGAGATGCACAATGCAGATTACAGTTGAAGTGCTATCTGGGTTCACTCAAGGGAGACACCTCTTCCCACTTATGCAACAAAGAAGACCTGTGGAGAATGCGACATCAGAAATGGGCTTTGAAGGTTGAGTACTACTGAACAAATGGAGATTTAAAAGAAAGTCACTCCAGACAGAGTCACAGAAATTAAATTAGTTTACATTAACAAATGATTATAAAGCAGAAACAGAAAAAAATTAAATGGAGACCAAAAAGGGTGGCATTGCCCCATTGTCCTAGGCTCCTAGTTCTTGGATTCTCATTATAATAGAGAAAGCATGTTAAGGAATCTCACAGGATGTCTTGATGTGAGCTGAGAAAGAAGAGAAATGGAGAAAAAACTCTGGATACCTTCAACTGAAGGTAGCTATTGAAGATAAGAGAAAGAGGTCAAGAGACAAAAGCTAAGAGAGGTAAACATGAGAATAAGAAATTGGGAAGCAAGGAGGAAGTAAAAAGAACTCACCAGGACTTCTTAAACCAAAATGCAAGGATTATTGAAAGCATTAGGGATGTTATCACTTGCACAGGATCAATTTTATGGAAAGGGGATGCCCTGCAAAGGTAGGAGGGACACATGAATTTATTTTAAGGGACACATGGATGTTATTTTAACCCCAGTGCCAATTCAACTTCTTTTGTTGATTTTTTTCCACCTTAATGTATACATTGGGTATAAATCTCATCGATCATCCTATTTAGTTACTCAATACCATCTTTGCTCAGGGATAGGTTTCTCATCATTTACAGTTTTTTGCATCTGAATGTCCTTCATGTTTTATTCCTACATTTCTGGAATCACTTATATCCACTTCTTCCTGATATCTCTCTCACCTAGTTCTGGCATCATGAAATGTTCTTCTCTGCCCTCTAGACTCAAGAATCACCTTCTCGAACTTACAGATCCAGTTTTACTTATCCTAGTAGGGAATGATGTTCTGGCCTCCTAGACTGCTGTGCTTCACCTGGTAAGACAGGACAGCTGTCTCTTCAGCTTTCCCATTCAGGATCATCTGAAGATACCATGTTCCATCAACATTGTACATCACTGAATACCTGGCTGCTCCTACACACCCTGCAACCAGGTCACCCAAATAGGCTTTGGGGGAAAGTCAGAGACATGACAAACAAGCAAACAGATGGCTAGACCCAAGGATGGGGCTACTATACAGCCAGACCTCTGGCCTCATTGCAAAAAACATAAAAGGTATTCAGATGAGAATACCTTTAGGTATTCTCTTAGGGGAAAATTACCTACATTAATATGCACATATTATCTTCCTCTAGGAACATTTTGTCCAGCAGCTCCTCTCTCTCTTGAACTCTTCCTTGTCCTAGCTTTGAAGGAAATGGTGGAAAAAGGCAAAACTTGTATAGAGAGTTCTTAGAGGAAGGGGCTGAACCAACCTTGTCTTTGGAGATCCATTTTCTCTGCATAGAGGAGACCCAAGACCAATCAATAGCAGGTGTTTCTGATAAGCCTGTGCACTGTTTCCTTGATTCCTTTATACTGATTGATTAGATCACAGGCATTTGGTGCCCTACACTCACCCTCTGGAGATGGTACCCATAACATGTTTTGGAAACTCAGGAAGTCTGACCCTTGATCAGCTATCTGGAAAAATCCTTTTGAGATGTCTCTAGAATACAGCTCAGAGCCCAGTGTTCCCTATAATTCAAAGATATCTGGAAAGAGGGAGAAAGAAGGAAGATAAATTAATAAAAAAGAGAACTATATAAAAACCTAGGACTTTAAAAGTGGAGGGAGAAAATTTTATACGTGAGAATGAAACAAAGATATATTTGGTCAAGAACAAGAAGATTGGTGAGATTGGGAAGGGGACACAATAGATAAATGTCAAGAATTAAGAGTTTGATTTGTAGAAACTTGGATAAATGATAGGGTAGGTGCATAATGTAGGTTGGTGGTGAGGAGTGGTGGGGGGAAGGAAGTCATGTAATGGAGGTGGAAGTATAACTTTCAAGGGTGCATGAAATGGGTCACAATAGTTGTTGGACTATGGACATAGACATTTGAAGAAATTCAATGGAAGAAAACAACAGATCTTAAGGGAGTCAAGCACACAGTGGGACAATTGTGTCCCTCTGAGTTTTAGGCCACAGGAGGTGAACCACTGGAGGAAGATATTTTCAAAACATACATGCATACAAAATGCAGTCCAAAAGAAATCCTGAGGAGTCAACATCTGGAATAACCCCCAAGAAATTAATGAGTAAAGATTTTTATGGTGGGACAGGAATAATGGGAAAAGACCCAGAAAAGTATAAGAATGTTTTCCAGGAATAAAAACTTTTGAAGAGTCCTTTAATTAGGTATAACTGTTGATGGGCGAGACCTGGTTCTTCTTGCTGGCGCATGTAAGAATAACAGATAAGCAAATCTATTGGTACGTAATCAGTTTATTAGTGATCCATTCCTATGGAAGAGAACAAGCCTCACTAAAATGAGAGGTAAAAGCAGTTTCAGGGCAAAGCAGGATGGCAAAAATAAGAGTGGCTGAAGACCGCTCTTCAAAGCAGAGTGGCAAGCCCTCAGGTGGTCTGAGGCTGGGTGGCCAGGGGCCCAGGGGCCAGAAAGCCAAGAGTGCCAAGAGTGCCCCGAGCCCCCAAGAGAGAGCCTTTTGTTCTGAGGACTTACATAATTGGTGGGCTAGGAAAAAAAAGTTACACATTGATTAACAGGCAAATGTAGTGCCAGCTTTCCTGGGGGAATGTGACTACCTAAACTTAGGTATGTGTGGGGGTCTGTTAACCCAAACCCTTATCTTGCTCCAGACTCCATTTGCTCATCTAATAAAATGAATACGTGACAGGAGGCAGTTAATTAAAATTGGGGCACTTTCCAAAGTTATTTGTGGGCTCTTTCTGTAAGCATTAGGGACTCCCTAGTAAAACAGATAGTGACTAGAGGTAGACAATTAACCAAAGTTGTTTTATGGGCTTCTTCTTTGGGTACTGTGGACCCTCTCCCACATTCCAGACCCTGGAATGAAACCACAGTCTCAAGGCCTTCTTTCTCAGATAGTGGAAATGCTTCACAGAATTTCAAGGACTTCCCTTCTTTCTTGCTAACATAGTGTTTCTTGTGATGTTGGAACACCTGGCAATATTATCAGACCAGGCTCAGAACTACTGAGTTAGCGTATGAGACCATCTCCTTCCTCCTCCCTGCCTCAGTTTACTATTTATTCTACCTAAGTGGTAAAGGCATTTCCTGGCAACCAGGATGCTAGACTCTGGCCGGTAACAGCAGTGCAGTCTTGGAGTTCTTCCTATGCTGTTTCCTGCCTCATAATGAACTTATATTCAAACTGCAATTGACTGGAGACCTTGAAACTCCCGTCATTTCAATGAAGCAGACACAAAATAACAATTCCGGGTCTATCAAATCCTCATTCCTGAAGTTACTCTTGGACAATGCATATAGGAAGATTCTTGTGCTATTTTTACTCTCCCAGCCATGAGTTTGAAATTCACCCAGCCAACCTGAACTGTAATTTTGTGCTAAGGATTAGTTGCCAAATGATGAGATTGGATTGAGATGGAACAAGATATCATCCTGGGTAACTATGGGCAATAGAGGGTAAGAAAGCTTTAGGAAACAAAAAGAGGCAAGCAGGAAGAGGATGAAGGGAGAATTAAAAATAAACCAATTACTGGAGGGAGAGAAAAAATGTTATGATTAGTTTAAGAATGATGTTTTTCTGACACAGGGCACCTATACTCTACCACTGTTCTTCAAAGAGAATACTCAGATTTTAAATACTCTTGCATTCTTAGAATCCAGATACATTTTGGGAAGGTTTACCACCTGGGTACCTGACAGATGTTCTTAATATCTGGATTGTCACTGCTTGAGAGACCACCTAACATTGTAAATTATAAAACAGCATGTAATTTGCAAATGTTTCTCTCTCTCTCTCTCTCTCTCTTTTTGTTATCAGCAAATCTATCCCTCAGTATCTCTATTCTAACTTCCTTCTTTTTACAAACAGACAACTACCTCACCAACCACTGACTGTACAAAGAAATTCTTATTTCGTAATCCTTAGGCCTCCTACTTGATCTCTCATTTCCCCTCCAGCTCTGACCTAAGGTTGTTTTCTCCTGTCTGGGTTACAGTTGCTGTTCATATCACTAACCTTTATCTGGTCTATTTCCCCTCTTCAAGTGCTAGAGACAAAGTTGTATGGAACATTGAAGGGCCATTTCAGAAAAGTTTCCCAAAGGAAATAACTTTGTAGCTAGAACCTAAAAGATGTATTAAATAAAACAGTTAAAGTATGAAACACAAGAAAGCCTGCATAAAAAACACAGGTCTATGAAGGAATTATAAATTACATACAGCTGGATCCTAAAGGGCAAGAGATGAAAGGTTCAATGCAGAGATAAAGTTGTCTTTATTCCCAAAGCAGAAAGTTTTCGAGAGCAGTGAAAAGTTAAATACTAATGTACATAATTAAAAAGTAAATTTTTAAATGATAAAAAATAATTTTAAAGAATGGTCAAAATGATGCCATGTGGAAAGTAATTAGCGTCCTACTGCAAGAAATCAGGTGAACCAATAGTAGCTGAGACAAAAGTGAGAGCAGTGGAGATGAAGTAACAGGGTGCAGACAAGAAGTAGGGACCCAAAATAGGGATTTGGAATGGGGTCCAGAACTCAAGGTGTCCAGGAAATATTAGAAAGATATATAGGATGTCCTCCCTTCTCCCCCACACAGGTGTCAGTTGGGGGAAGGGACACATGGAGCAGGGCCATTGAGAGCTGTTTTGCATAGCAACAGCTTTGCAACTAACCTCTGGCATGGTCATTTAACATATCTATAACTGTTAACTGGTTTCATAGATATGTTAAATAGCTGTGGCAATGTTTTGAGTCAGGGGGATGGAAGTGACTTCCACCCAAGACAAAACCGGGAGGCAACTCCTTGTGGTTACAGTGCCTGCATGAGAGCTTGGAGACAATTGGCTCCATGCCATGGGGCCACACCTGCCCAGACTTATGATGTCAGCCCAATAAACCTAGAATAATACAAGAATGCTGGCAGGTGTAACAGATTGTAAGAGGAGTCAGAAATGAAGGTGTAGAGGAAGGCTGGCATGGGGATTTAAACCCAGACTTGCCAGCCATGTGACTGGAGAACCACGAGGCTTTGGCAGAGTGAGGACCCTTGCAGCTTAGGCAAAAATGAGGACCACATGGCTTTGGGGGGCTCCCTTTTGCTACATGGCATAGGAAGCAGGAGAGACTTTGCCTAGAAGAAAAGGGGTGAAAGGACTCTTGCTGGTGGGCCACGAGAAGGTGCCACATGACTTTGGATTAACTGGAGATCCTGGTGGTGACACAGTTGATGGTGCTGGGAGCCCAAATCACGGACTTCTGCTTCTTTTCTCGAGATATGGTACCCCAGATTAGGCCAGAGGGAGAGGGAAGGACTGTGTGCATCTGTGGGTATACTAAAAGACTTTAATATTTCATAATGAAGACATTGGGTCACTACTTTAAGTCTGTGTAACTTTAAATAAACATTTCCTCTCCTTTTCACAAATCTCTGGCATTGATAGATGTCTTTCCTCTGGTGGAAGGCAAAACTAGTAGGGAGGTCCTTTCGGTAATAGTGTATCATACCCCTCCTTGGCTCTGTTCTGTAACAATGAGAGAAATGAAAATGATTATTATTAGTTATTATCTTTAAAAAATATTGCAGAGGTGAAATGAACACAAGAGAATGTTTGCATATGTGGAATGGAGGTGAGAGAATAATAACTTTAATGATCCTCAAGTCTCATATTTATAGGACTAGATAGATTATGATACATTTCAATAAAAATAAAATAAAAGCTAGGTTTGGAAAAATAAATTATCTGATAGGATTTGCTATGGGATTTTGAGAATTCTAATGATGGTATTGAAGAGACCATTAGATATTAAGGTTTGAAACTAGGAGAAGTCTGGACTGGAGGTATAGACTTATGAGTCATTGGATTAAACATAGAATTGAAAATATGTGTGTACAGTATACCATTCACTAGAAGAATATACTCAAATAAAATGCCAAACCTTTCTAGGACTTGCATCTCATCTACTTGGTTTCCTGGGCCATGCTTGCTTGACAGATCACAATCATTTGTTTGTTTTTTAGATTAATTTTAGAGAGAGAGAGGAAAAAAGAGAAAGAGAGAGAGGGATAAACATTAGTTTGTTGTTCTACTTATTCATTCATTGATGGATTCTTGCATGTGCTCTGACTGGGGATCCAACCCACAACCTTCATGTATCAGAATGATGCTCTAGCCAACTGAGTTACCAGGCTAAAGTAACTGATCACTATTCTTTAAGTTCCTTCATTCAACTCTGCCTCCAGGATCCATTATGCCCCCTTTTCTTAATCATAAAATGTATCTTTTCAAGAGAATACATGGGAAGACACTAAAAATCCATGTCAAAGTTACATTTTGTTTTCTGATAAGAATACATTGGAAAAAGAGGGTAACACTTCTTAATATTTGAGTTTATTTAAGTAATCCATTTGAGAAGTAGTTGATGATTTGTCAATGATTCTCACTGGTTAATGTGAATACATGAAGTCAAAATCTCTTTAATATCTAGGCCATAGCACTTTTAAAAACTTTAAGCAAGTATTGAATGCAGGAAGCAGTAACTTAAAACTCCATTTCTAACATTATTTCTCTATTATATTTGCCAACATTAATAAAGAGACTGATAGTTAAACTCAATGAGCTCTTTCTATTATGGCAACAGATATTTAGCAATTTCTGTGAGCTAGCTACAAACTCTTCCAAGAAATATACACTGGTTAAGCCCCACCCAAACCACTCACAAGCACCAGATCTCATCTTTGCCTGAATCTCCTTGTCAATGGCAAACTCTTAGTTTTTGTTTTAGAAAGCTATAGCTGATATAATGTGATATATTTATCACATTTTTTCCCTGTAGATCTATGGGAAAATCACAATCTCCTTACTCTCTTACAATTAGATTACAGCCATGTGACTGCTTTCTGGGCAATGGAATGTACTGTGCTGGAGATGTAAGTCACCTCCAGGGTGACCATGTGAACTATCACATCTAATAAGCTTGTCCAACAGTGCCAGCTTGAGAGTCACCTCTTCCAGATGGCAGGACTACAAGAGAGACAACAGCTGCCTTAGCTACATGGCGTGTGCCTGCGTGACAAATAAGTGTTTTTGTGTTTAAACTGCTAAGTAGTTCAAGTTTATTTAAAATTATAATAAACCTATATATACTGGTTAATATTATAGAACCCTCTGATTAATATTATCCCCCCTACTGAATTCATAATCAAATGAAATAAAAAATATGTAATATAAGATCTATAGATCAAATTGTCAAATTTGCATAAAGCTTCTAGAGACTTTCCATTAAGTATGTGATGCAAGTAATCTTGCTGGTATTGAATGCCAAAATAATGTCCTTACTCAATGTTGAAAACTGATTGTTGGTTGGAAACAGACAATAATGTGGTGAAGGCCAGGGTGGGGAGGGGTGGGGTGCCTCTGGACAGGTAAGCAAAGGGGGAAAATTGGGGCACTATAACAGTGCCAAGAATTTTTTAAAAACTTATTATTTGTGTTCTCCCAAAATTCATATGTTGAACTCCTGACCTCTCCAATGTGGTTGGATTTGGAGATGGGCTTTCTAAGAAAGTAATTAAAGTTAAATGAGGTTGTAATATAACAGGGATACAGCAGGGGACAGAAAAACCCCTACAGTCCCCAAAACCCTTATAAACATGACATGGGGGATGGAGGAAGCAGAGCACATGGTTGGGAGGGGTTTTTTTGCATATATATGGCAACTTGGTTAGCTTCAAAGTTATGTTAAAAATCTGGGCCGCCAGGGAGATGGGCATGACTTTAATCCATGATGTAGCCAGGGCTTCGCTGCACCTGCATCATTGGGCCACGCCTGCTCAGACTAACTCTGGCAGCCAGAAAAAGGCAGAAGATATGGGGAACAGGCAGATGTAACACATCATGGGAGAAGTCAGAAATGGAATTATGGAGGAGGCACAGGGTGAGGATTTAAACTTCAAGCAAGGCAGCCATCCGTGCTCTTGGTCATGTGGGGAGTAGCAGTGAGGGAGGAGGCATGTTGTCTGCAGCAAGGGCTTGGAAGGGCTTGTAGTAAAGGCTTTCCCATGTGGCTTGGGAGGGGGACGTAAGCAAGCAGCAATGCAGTTTATAATGAGGAAGGAGGCCGTGGGGACTGGACAAATAAGAAATAAGAAAGTGGCTGCTGTGATCACGCCTGCGCTAGCTGACTCTGGAGCTTCAAAGGACATCCTTACAAATCCTGTCTTGCTATACCTGGATTTTACCTGGACTTTCAGGATTTGCACCTTTTCTGAACTATTATACTGAGGCTGATAAAAACATATGAAAGATGCTGAAGGAGAGGGCTGCTCTGTGAGGATGGTGACTTTGGTACATCCAGAGGGACTGGAGAACTGTTTGTGCATCCAACCTAAGATAAGAAAATGGGGAATTTATACTTTTGGGGTTTCCAGCTTATAGAATTTTGGTGAGCATGGAAAATGCTGGGTTTCACGGGAAAACTAGGCTCAGAGCATGAGTGCTCTAGGCCCCTCAAAAATGGAATGTTATAAATAAAGACATGTTCCTTCCAGCATTAATTGTTGGGTCATTTACCAAGGTGCCATGTGGACAGGCCTTGCCTGGTCTGCTCGTTACACTGAGTGAAGCCTTATAAGAGACACCACAGAGTGAGCTATCTCTCTCTCTCTCCATGCACTGAGGAAAGATCATGGAAGCACATATCAATAAAACAGCTGTCTTCAAACCAGGAAAAAAAAAAAAAGCTTCCACCAGAAAATTGTCTTGGACTGAATATCTGGTTTAAGCAGCCCAGCCTGTGGCCTTTTGTTAGGGCAGCCTTGGGTGACTAATATACTCACTTAGTCCAGGAAATGCTGGAAAACCCCTAATCCTACATACACAGTGGCCTGTTCTTGTGAAACCAGAGCATGGAGGAGGAGACCAGATGTGACACTCCCGAGAGCAACTTGGCTTGAGATAAACAGTGGGACAAAGATATTGAGACAAATTATGTGCCCACATTCTCTCCCGTACTCACCAATGAGATACTTCATTCTATTTTCATTAGAAAAAAAATAAGAACTGAGTTTTAAAAAAAGTACTTAGGGAAAATTCTCCATCAGAGAACCTAGAGAAATAGGTAACTGTTCCATTCCATGATATGGCAATACGCATGCAATTATATAAACAGAAACCTAAAAGCATGCATTCTTTGGAAAACTACTTCTTCTTTACTCCCAGTCATCATGTCACCATATTATTTTTATCCAAAATTTGTAAAATCTATATCTTCCTCTCTATCTTCACTGATACTTAACTGTGGACAAAAAAAAGACCAAAAAAAAAAAAAAAGGCAGGGGGAGGATTCCATTGAAATTAACCTCATAAGGTAATCTGATAAAAAAATATTCCTAAACAGCCAGAACATGGTGAGTAATCACACCTCAGGCACATAAATTTTTAAAAAAGGATTTATCTTTGCCTTAAGTAAGCCCTGTCCACCATTCTTTCTGTGCTTCTATGTTAACACACCTTATAAATGAATCAAAACCACCCTCAATAGAGCACATAATTTTGTTATTCAATCCTCATTTTTCTTTCTCTCATTTCCATCTAATCTTCCTTACTTTCCCTCCTTAATTTTAAATAAACAAAAGAAACTGAAAAACTGTTATTCTTCACAGCATTTAAGATATTGTTCTCCAGAATATCTCACCAGTTTTACTTAAATAAACTCATAAAAATTCACTACAAATTTGGACATTTCTTACATCAACATAGTTCTGCTCTTATTACATGTGATCTGGATTACTGCCATAATCTCAGCTGTACATTATAATCTAAATTCTCTTTATATTTATTTAGCACTCTGCTTCAGAGGTGCTACATGAAATGTAAACCCTATTATGTCAAGCTCACGCTTAAGGCATTTCAACTACTTTTACAAAAAATCATCCAAACTCTGAAGCATGTCCTTTTTATACACAAAGACTCAATCCCTAACAAAAAAAAAAAAAAGGAGGTGAAAAGAAGGTCACTAAACCAACAGGGTTTGTTTGTGGGCATTAAAGCCCAATAAAATGAGAAGAGGAATTTGCAGCAAAAAAAAAAATGAGTAAAGGTTTATTTTAAAAAAATAGCACCAAGCTCAGAGATAAAGGTGAGCTAACGCTCTAAGACCTGGCTCCCTAATGGCTCCTCAAGGATAAATTATATATGGGAATAATCATTAGCCATAATAACTAATAGAGTTGAGGCATGGGCTCTAGCAATTTGTTGGAACCAGTGTAGGGAGTAGTTGGTCATGGTTTCAGGTCCTCATGTCAGTCATGGCATCTTTCTGTTGAGTTTCATGAGGATGTGGTCAATAGGGTTGTTCCACTTTCATGGGCTTGGGGCTGAAACACAACTAAGGTTAAGATGTTATCTTTAGTTTGACAAAATCTCTGTTTTCTTGATCAACAGACCTGAAATATTTTTGAGACAATGTGACACTGACCAAAACCTGATGTTCTAAGGGCTTAATTATTAAGGATTTGGACCTGCAGTATGTACAAATGTGGATGGTCCTAGTTGAAAGGAGGCAAGTGAGTCATTGTGCTATTAAACTGGACGAAGCCAGCTTGAGTTTTTTAAAAAGGCATATTAAAGAAATGGAGTTCCTGTGTAGTTACAAGAATAGGCTCTTTCATGGACAGACTATTTGTACTAGTGAATACTTATGAACACAGATCCAACAATCTAAAATTTATATAAAATGTAATGAGGGGAGAAAGAAATGGTTATATTAGCCTTCTACAGACACATAACAAAAGAATAACTGAGATGAGTGAGACATCCTATAATTAAAACCCAGCCTAACTAAAGGGCCCTGGCTATTCTGGGGGAGGTCAGCACTCTTCCTCTTAATCACTAGTCTTCACCAGGCTTCATTTCTTGCCCAGTGGGTGCTCAGGCCACAGACATCCTCGTGTTTACTTTTGTTTGTGCTCTTATCTGGCACTCTCCTGTGTTTACCTCAATGAGTGATTTTTGTTCTCCTAGAAAGAGAACTCTCCTCAGAACTCTAAAGCCATGTTCCCATCCTCACAGTTTCACAATCTACTACATTATGCCCCTTTCTGCCAACAGAAACTTTGCCCTCTGCCCACTTCACTATTTGAAAAATCCCACTGACTCCCACAACCACTTGCCTTTTACTGGGCCTTTCATTTCCCTATTAGCACTTCTTCAAGTAAGTCTTTCCCCTTACTGGTTTCTAATAGTGATACCCGCCTCCGTTCTATGTCCTTCTGCCTACCGAATTGACAACAGGGGAAAGAGTCTCACCCTGAGAGCAAGGGTAAACTCCTAGATGGACCATGTACTAGAATGTCACTTTAGGTATCTGTTTCCCTCACTGTAAAATGATTATATTAAAAATGTGATATTATTTAATTTCGCCTCAACTTTAACATTTTTTTTTTACTTAGTCTGTGTTCACTATCACTTTGATTTACTATGAACAAAAAAAGAGGCCCTACAGAATGTAGTGATCTGATCATAAATTCCTAACTGGGCAGGTCATGGTGTTAGTCATGCCCCACACATATAACCTCTTTAGTAAAAGGCTTGTCTTTTCCTTAAGTAATCCCTATCCATTATTTCTGTTAATCTAGAATAGCATACATTTAATGTGCCTCTTTTCTAACTCCTCCTTCTAAGGTGTGAATATTTTAATGCAATCTCCCTCTTGTCAGCATGCCCACACCTTTCGTTCCCCATTTTCTTACCCCACAGGCATGGCATCTCCTAAACTCTGACACCATGAAACTTACAACAAGGGGAGCAATGGGCACTAGCAGATCATTCTGAGCTAAATCCCTTAGCCTGTCCCTAAGGTCTCTTTCCTCTGACTCTCTAGGAAACTGACAGCAGCCCTGTCTAGGCTGTCTCCTACTGCTTTTTCTATCCTAGGCCCTTCCCTGTTTCACTGTCCCCAGATCTAAAAAATGTACTCTCAAAATAAGAAAAACAATAATAAATAAATTGTGATCATCTTCAAGAGAGTACAAAATCTTACCTATCTTGTAATCTGATGCTTGTCTTGCTTTCTTCACCTTTATGTAATCTTTCTTCATCTCCTCATTAATCTCAAATAAATTAAAAAAAAAAAAACCCAAACTCTTATTCACTGAAGCATTTATCTCAGTGTGTGGAGATTTCACTTCCAGGAATATTTCTCTGGCTCGATTTTTTAAAAAATAAATGTTCTACAGGTTTAGACATTCTTATGTTGACATTAAATAGCTTTTTTACTGTTTTGTTTTGTTTGGTGTTGGTAGAAAAAATATCCAAACCTATATTTTATAGGAGTTTATTTGAGCCAAACTGATGACATGTGCTGGAGAACAAGATTTCAAATGCTCCAGAGAATAACAGTTTTGGAGTTTCTTTTATGCATTTGAACTTAAGAAGGAAACATAAAAAAGATTGCATGAAGGTGGGATAATAGCAAGTTGGGGATTGCATTACAGATTAGTTTAAAAGATTATGTGTATTTTTAGGGTTATTTTAGTTGATTTCAAATGTGTGTTAATCTAGGAGCATGGAAAAATGGATAGGGCTTAAGGAAAAAATAAGCTTTTTACTAAAAAATTACAGGCCTCAGTGTAACTACCCACCACAGACCTGCCTTGCTAGAAATTTATAGTCTGATCACCCTGTGAGGTTATTTTCATAGAACCCCTTTTTTTGGTCCACACTGATCCTTATTTTTTTACTTCTCCATGGCTTTATATTGCACTCTATTTGCAATTAATCTAAATTTCCAGTGTCTGATCATTATCTTATCACCATTTCTACTTTATCTTTCTACCAATTTATTCTAACTTCTACTTACCATGTTGGCTACATTTTAAACCTAAAGCACTGACTCATTACTTCATCTTTAGATCATTATGTGTATTGTGTAACACAAACAAATTGTTTTTCCCCCAAGATATAAAACAGGAAACAAAAAATTAGCAAAACTCATACATATACTGGGCACATTATAATCTTAAAAATTAGGGAGATCCAAGATGACAGCAGATTAGGTGGAAGTTACATAACCACTTCCCAGAACCAAATTGTAATTGCATCTAAATTATAGAAAAATCATCCAGAATAACCAACTGAAAACTAGCTGGAGAGAAACCTTATAACCAAGTACTTACAGAAGAAATCTCACCACCACAATGAGACTGGTGAAAGAGCTG
The DNA here is from genome assembly GCA_004027475.1 of Anoura caudifer. Taxonomy (NCBI): domain Eukaryota; kingdom Metazoa; phylum Chordata; class Mammalia; order Chiroptera; family Phyllostomidae; genus Anoura; species Anoura caudifer. Next base: position 73,136 of record PVKU01004373.1, on the reverse strand, counting down.
ACCTGGCTCCCATGGTAGGCAGCTGAAGTTCTGTAGAGATATTTCATCAGCTAGGGAGTTCTCCCTGAGAAGTGTGGGGTCTAAACCACCAGCAGGGCTCACCAGCCTAAAGCACCAGAACAAAGAAAGGAACCACAAAAATATCAAGCTGTGAAAAGCAGTGGTGTTTCTGTCTGCCACAGAGAGATGGCTAGAAATGAAGAGAGTCTCTTAAAAGGCCAATAAGCAAAATTTCATTTGCAGGTGCTTACCCTGACCTCTGGCAGAGGGAGGAGAGAACAGACTAGAGCCACATGAGGAGAGCCTGGGTTTGATGGCTCTGCGAAGAAAGCTAAAGTTCAGCTACCAGGCTCCCTGGGTTTAGTCATTCCTCATAATGCAGAAGCCATCTTTCTCAAGAAGAGCCATCCCTTCCATGTGGAATCAGAAATCCCTCTAGCTCCACTCTGTTGAGTTTAAGCACAGACTGCTGCAATGTACAGCAGGAGGCACTTTCAGTAATTAAACCTAACAGAAGGCCAGTAGGTCGAGCCAATTCTCTGGGTGCTTTGAGACTTTAGCTGAACTTGCCCAGGAACTGTTGCTTCAAAAGCTGGCCTTGGTGCAAAAGTGGTTCTTTCTGCACACACCCAGGCCCAGGAGAGGGAGCCACAATCTAGAGACCACTGATAGCTCCAAACAAGTTCCCTAGGGCCAGTCACAGGAAGCGTCTAATGTAGGCCTGAATCAGAGTCTTTATAGACTGACCTAATACACAGAAACAAACACAAAGAGGCAGCCAAAACAGAAATACAAAGAATTGGGCCCTAAATTAAAAAACAAGACAATTCTCCAGAAGAAGAATTGCCTACAAGAGATGAAGGCAAGCTACATATCTAAACTGTAAAGACAAAGGTAGATTTAAATTGAAAAGGTGGAAAATAATTTGCCAAGCAAATAACATCTACAAAAAGCATATGTAGACATGCTTATATCTAACAAAATAGATTTCAAGATAACAAAGGTAACAAGAGAAAAAGATGGACAGTTTATAATGATAAAGGGGATGCTACATCAAGAATACATAATTCATCTTAATATATATGCACTCAATCAGGGAGCACCAAAATGTATAAAGTTAATAATAACAGAACTAAAATGAAACTGACAAAAACATAATCATAGTTGGGGACCTAAATACTCTATTGACATTTCTAGACTGATCATCTCAGCAGAAAACCAACAAAAAGATATCAGCCTTAAATGACACATTACACAAAACGGACATAATTGACATTAGAGAACCTTTCATCCCCAAACCTCAGATTATATATACTTTTCCAGTGCACATGAAACAGTCTCAAGGATTGAATATACACTGGCTCACTAAACTAGCCTCAGCAAATTCAAGAAGATTGAAATTATACCAAGCATATTCTCTGACCACAATGCTTTCAAATGAAAAATAAACTAAAGAAAGAACTAAAGAAACCAATACAAATATGTGCAGATTAAAAAAAAATAATACTCCAAAAATGACTGAGTGAAAGAAAAAAATAAAAGGTGAGATCAAAACTTATATAGAGACTAATCAGAATCACAATGCAACATAACAGAATTACAGGAATGCAGCAACAGCAGTAATAAGAAGAAAGTTTATGTCATTTCAGGCCTTGCTCAAGAAAAAAGAAAAATCCCAAGTGCACAACATAACATCACACCTTAAATAACCAGAAAAAGAAGAACAAAAGCAACCCAAAGTGAGAAAAAGAAATGAATTAATAAAAATCAGAGAAGTGGTTAAAATAGAAAATAAAAAGACTAGACAAAAAATTTAATAAAACAAACAGCTAGTTCTTTGAGAAGATTAATAAAATTCACAATCTCCTGGCTAAACTCACTGAGGAAAAAAGAAAAGACTCATATAAACAATATAACAAGTGAAAGAGAAGAAGTTACCACAGATATACAAAGAATCATACTAGAATATTTTGAAAGATTATATGCCACAAAATTCAATAACCTAGGTGAATGGATAAGTTCTAAAATATATAAGCTTACTAGACTGAATCATGAAGAAGTGAAAAATTTAAATAGGCTGATAAACAGTGAGGAAGTTGAAACAATCATTAAAAACCTAGGAAAAAATAAAAATTAAAAGTCCAGGACCAAATACTTTACTAGTGAATTATACCAAACATTCAAAGAACATTTGATACTTTTCTTCTCAAACTCTTTAAAAAATAAAAAAGAGGCAATATATCCTAACACATTTTATGAGGCCAACCTAGTCATGAGACCAAAATTTGGCAAGGATACACTAGAATAGAAAACTATAGACTAATATTTATGATGAATACAAATGTAAAAATCCTAGACAAAATACTAGAAAATAAAATACAACAATACATTTTTAAAATAATACACAATGAACAAGCAGGGTTTATTCTAGGTGCAAAAGATTGTTTAACCTATAAAAAAGGATCAATGAAATAAATCACATTAACAAAACTAAGGAAAAAGTTGATATGATTTCCTTGATAGATGCAGAAAAAAGCTTTTGATAACATACATCCATTTATGATTAAAACACTCAATAAAATTAATATAAAAGGAGAGTACATCAACATAATTAAGGTCATATATAATAAATCCTCAGCTAATATACTCAATGAAGATTGGTGAGAAAAACTAAAAGCTTTTCCTCTGAAATAAGAGACAAAGATGCCTACTAACACCACTCTTATTTAATATAGTTCTGTAAGTCCTAGCCAGAGCAATGAGACAAGAGGAAGAAAAAACATCTGAATTAGGAAAGAAGTGAAAGTGTCCATTTTTGCAGATGACATGATTTTGTATGTAGAATATTCTAAAAACTCTAACAAGAAAAACTATTAGAACAATAAACAAGGACAGAAAAGTTGCAGTGTACTAAATAAGGTATAAAAATTCACTATTGTTATATGTACCAAAAATGAAACTTCAGAGAAAGAAATTTTAAAGTGATTCCTTTTGTGGGACAGACAGAAGTACACACATCATCACAATGTGACTGGTACGGAGTGCAAAGGAGGAGCCAGAGGGCTGGCTGGGCTCCTTTGGGTGGCAGCTGAAGTGTGGAAGAACATTTCAGCAGCTGGAGTGATCTCCCTGGGAAGTGAGGGGCCAAAACCCCAAGCTGGGCTCCATAGCCTATAGTACCAAAACCAGGAAGGGAACCCAATAATATATGGCTGTGAAAAGCAGTGGGGTTCTGTGTGCCAGGGACCAAATAGTAGTTTCTGTGTTTCTCCAGAGAGACTGCTGAAGACACAGAGAATCTCTTAAAGGGTCAATGCATGAAATTTTGTTTGCAGCCATTTACCCTGGACTCCAGTAGCGGGAGGAGGGCAGAGTGGACTACAGATACTTGAGGAGAGCCTGGGGTTTGTGGCTCTAGAGAGGGAACTGAATGGTTAGTCACCAGGATTCCAGTGCTGAGTCATCTCCCATACCACAAAAGCCATCTTTCTCAGGTGAGCACTCCTCTCCAAGTGGCATTAGTCTGAGGGAAAACAATAGCACTGCCAACAGGAATTACTCTGACCCGCCCTATAAAATTTAAGCTGGGCTGCTGAGTACAGCTTGAAGCTATAACTAATTAGTTTAATAACACAGATCTAAGGGAGCTCTGATAGTTCAGCTAAACTTCTCCTGGTCTAATTGCTGGTTAAAGCTATCTATGGTGTGTCTCCTGGTTCTTTCTGCACACACAAAGGACCAGCAGAGGAAGCTACAAGCTGTGGATTGATGATAGCTCCAAACAGACTGAACAAGGTAGGGCACAAGCAGTGTCTTAAAAAGGCCTACACCGCAGTCTTTGCAGATCTACCTAATACATATAAACAAATACAAAGAAGCAGCCAAAATGGGAATAAATAGACTCCCAATGAGAGAATGAAATAATTCTCCACAAGAAGAACTAGATGAAATGGAGGCAATCAATTTATCAGATAGTTTAGAGTAATCATCATAAGAATATTCAATAGCATGGAAAAAGACATAAAAACCATAAAAAGGGCCCATCAGAAATAAAGAATGGAATATCTGAAATAAATAATACACTGGAAGGAATAAACACTAAGTTAGATGAAGCAGAGGATCAAATCAGTGATTTGGATCACATATAAAAAAAACACCAAGAATTACAGCAAAAATAGACAAGAATTTTAAAAAAGAAACCCTAAGAAATATTTTGTACATGAACCATAACAACATCTGTGTCATGGGAATACCATAAGTAGAAGAGAGAGAGCAAGGGATTGAGAACCTATTTGAAGAAGTAATAACCAAAAACTTACTGAGTCTGGAGAAGGAAAAAGACACACATGTCCAGGAAGCTCAGAGAGTCCCAAATAAGTTGTAACTAAACAGGCCTAAACTGAAATGCATCATAGTTAAATTGACCAGGATTAAAAACAAAAAGATAAAGCCAGAAGAAAAAAACAGCTAGTTATATACAAGAGAGCACCAATTAGACTTTCATCTGATTTCTCAACAGAAACATTTCAATCCAGAGGGAGTGGTGTGAAATATTCAAGGTGATGAAAAGCAAGGACATACAACCAAGGCTAGTTTAACCAGGAAGGCTATCACTTCAAATTGAAAGAGAAATAAGGAGCTTCTCAGGTGAGAAAAATCTAAAGGAGTTTTAACACCAAAACACTACAGCAACAAATGTTAAAGGGCTTGATTTAAGAAGAATAAGAAGAAAAAACAAACAGTCTAACAATAAAATGGTACTATATATGAATCTATCAAAAATCACCTTAAATGTAAATGGCCTAAATGCCCCAACCAAAACACATAAAGTAGCTGAATGGATAAGAAAACAAGACCCATATATATGCTGCCTCCAAATACCCATATTAGATAGAAAGATACCTAAATTCTAAAAGTACAAAGATGGAAAAAGATATTTCATGCAAATGGAAGGGAAAAAAGCTGAGGTAACAGTATTTATATTTGAAAAAAAATAGTCTTTAAAACGAAGGGTATAGATACTACATAATGAAAAAGGGAACAATTCAACAAGAAGATATAATCCTAGTAAACATTTATGCACCCAACATAGGATTACCTAAATATGTGAATTAAAACTTGATGGACAGAAAGGAGAGATTAAAAGAAATCCAGGCATGATAGTAACCAGAGGGCAGAGGGAAAAGGAATAATGAGAGGAAGAAGGTGAAGTGTCATCAAGGAACATGTATAAAGGATCCACAGAAAAAGATAATGGGGGGAGGATTGAAGGTGGATAGTGGGGGTGGGTAGGGCAGAGTACAGTAATGGAGGGAATGGGGCAGCTGAATTAAACAACAATAAAAAATAAGGACAATATAATTACTTTCATAGACTAAATATTGGCATTTGGGTAGTAGTTTTAAGAAGGAGAAAGCTAAGAAATGAATTCATTAGCAAAGTACAGGAACCTTTCTTTCTAAACAGAATAGTTTAAATTTCAACCTGACATAATTGATATGGTAGGATATTTACCAAAATCAGAAGTCCCAGATTCTTTGCAAAACTGAAAGTCCTAAATTTGAGGTATTTATAGGTAATTAGATGGTGACACCTTTTGTCCAAATGTATCATTGTAGCCTATTTTTAAGTATAGTGTATTGATTATGCTATTACAGTTGCCACATTTTTTCTCCCATTTATGCCCCTCTGTCCTGCACAACCCTGCCCTCCATCATCCACCCTCTTAGTTCATGTCCATAGGTTGTACATATAAGTTCTTTGGCTTCTGCAGTTTGTACACTATTCTTAACCTCCCCTTTTATTTTGTGCCTACCAATTATGTTTCTTATCCCCTGTACATATTCCCCCATTCTCCCCCTGCCCCTCTTCACTGATAACCATGTGGTCTCCATTTCTGTGATTCTGTTCCTGTTCTGTTGTTTAGTTAGTTTTTGCTTTTTTTTTTTAAGGTTAAGTTGTTGATAGTTGTGAGTTTGTTGTCATTTTACTGTTCATAGTTTTTAATCTTCTTTTTCTTAGATAAGCCCTTTTAACATTTCATATAATAAGGGCTTGGTGGTGATGAGCTCCTTTAACTTGACTTATCTGGGAAGCACTTTATCTGCTCTTCCATTCTAAATGATAGCTTTACTGGACAGAGGAATCTTGGATGTAGTCCTTGCCTTTAATGACTTTGAATACTTCTTTCCAGCCCTTTCTTGCCTGCAAGGTTTCTTTTGAGAATCAGTTGATAGTCTTATTAGAACTCATTTGTAGGTAACTCTTTGCTTTTCTCTTGCTGCTTTTAAGATTCTATCCTTATCTTTAGTCTTGGGTAGTGTAATTATGATGTATCGTGGTGTGTGGATCCAACTTCTTTGGGACTCTCTGAGCATCCTGGACTTGCATGTCTAGTTCCTTCACTAGATTGAAGAAGTTTTCCTTCATTATTTGTTCAAATAAGTGTTCAATTTTTTGCTTTTCCTCTTCTCATCTGGCACTCCTATGATTTGGATGTTGGGATGTCTAAAGTTGTCCCAGAAGTTTCTCATACTATTGTGATTTTTTTTTTGAATTTTTGTTTCTTCATTCTCTTCTTGCTTTTCTTCCAAATCATTGATTTGAGTCCTAGTTTTTTTTCCCTTCATTGTTGATTCCCTGCATATATTCTTTTATTTCACTTTATATAGCCTTCACTTTGTGACCAGACTCAATAATTTCTGTGAGCATCCTGATTACCAGTGTTTTGAACTCTGCATCTGATAGGTTGGCTCTCTTTTCAACACTTAGTTCTATTTTTGGAGTTTTGATCTGTTATTTTATTTAGGCCATATTTTTTTTCTTGGTGCACCTTTTATGTTGTAAGGGGTAGAGACTTAGGTATTCACCAGGGCAGGACAACTCACTGCACTATGTTGTGGAGCTGTATGTGGGAGAGAAATCAGAGAGGCAACAATGCTGCTTACTCACTTGTTCTGCTGTCGTCCCACTTTCTGTCACATCCTTTGCTTCCCACCAGTGGATCATGCCCTTTCAGGTGCCAATTACCAGGCAGGTAGGCTTGTGTTTGTTCTAGTATCCTGTTGGCCTCTCCAATGGACTCTCTCGGGATACTGGGTGTTTCTCCTGCCACCACAACACACACAGATCTTTACAGCCCAAGGTGTGGAGGCTTTATTTCTCCCACACTAAAATCCTGGGTTGCATAGTCTGTCCCACTCCCAAGTTATTCCTTCCCACTTATCTGCATGCAAATGTGGTCAGTCTCATCTGCCAGCTACAGCTTTGCCTGTCCTGTCCACCACTTTATTATATGTCCTCTCTGCCCTGGCTGCCCATCTCTGCCCCTCCTACCAGTCTGGATAAATGTTTCTTCTTTTTTAAAAGAGAAAGATTTCATTTATTTATTTTTAGAGTGGGGAAGGGAGGAAGAGGAGAGAAATATTAATGTGTGTTTGCCTCTTGGACACCCCCTACTGGAGACTGGCCTGCAACCTATGCATATGCCCTAGCCTGGGAATACAACCAACATCTCTTTGGTTCTCAGGCCAGCACACAATCCACTGAGCCACACCAGCAGAGCTGAATGAATGTTTCTTCTTCAACTACTTGTGGTTGTTGGATTTCCATGCAGTTTCAATTTTCTGGCAGTTCTGGTTGGTTTTTGTTTTTATATTTGTTGATGTCCTTCTTTTGGCTGTTTTAGAAAGTGAAGTGTTTCTACCTACACTTCCATCTTGGCCAGAACTCCCCAAAAGTATCATCACTGTAGCCTAATTTTTTATATATCTATGAGCAGAGGGTTGAATAAAGTTGGCAAAGTCCCAAGTGAAAAATTAAAGGTTTTATCCATTTGCAATATTCACATAGTGGATAATTTTAAATTAGATAAGTGTATGTCACATATATAGCTCTCTTGCTTCTAGAAGGTGCTTTGTTCACAAAGTGTCAGTGTGTATATGCATATAATTTAAGTGAAAGGACACTCATTATTATCATTAGGTTATCTTTCACTTTGAAAAGGAGGGGAAACACTATGAAGTAGAAAGGCCAAAAGCTAAAAGTGATCCTAGACAGATGGTACCAAATTGTCCAGTACCAAAAAAGTAGAGATTTATTATTGGAAATGATTGTAAAGTAATGGGACTGATTTTTACATATAAGTTATGTTATTAATATGCTTTTCATTTACCCTGAATGTCAGAAAAGTGGCTACTTAAGGTTCTACAGTCTTAAAGTTGCCAGTGAAAATAAACTTAATTTTAAAATGAAAACAGGATTAATTTAAGAAGCAGTCTAGGAGTTCTGATAGACCTGAATAGTGTGAGGGCTGTCTGGGGAAAAAAAAAAAAAACCCAGCTACTTTTAATATAACGAGAGTGGTTTGCACAACATTTATGTAATTTGGCAGCCAAGGAGAGTGGACTGGAATGCACATGTGTGAACAGTGATAACTTTACTGTACTAGTCAATAGGGGCAGTAGACGCCATTGAATGAGCTTGTGTACTATGTGTCCATCATGTTCAAAATGAGCAAACAGAGCAATGAATCTGCGTAAAATTTTGTGTTAAGCTTGAGCATTCCTCCACAGAAACTATTTGGATAATTCAGAAGGCTTTCAGGGATGATACAAGGAGTTCAACACAAATAAAAATGTGTCACAAATGCTTCAAAGGTGGTCAAGAATATGTTGAAAGTGATCCATGTTCTGGAAGGCTTGCAACAAGCAAAGCACCTGGAATGCCAAACTACAGCCCAGATTTGGCAGCCTGTGACTTCTGGCTTTCCCCCAACCTACAATTACCTTGGAAAGGGAAGAGATTTCAGACCATAATGAGATTCAGAAAAATTCAACAGGATACCTGATGGCATTTCCAACAAAGTGTTTTGCATAGTGTGTTGAACACTGGAAGGATTACTGGGAGAAGCGTGAGATCCCAAGGTGCCTACTTTGAAGGGGACTGAGGCATCATTGTCCTACGTACAATGTTTCTTGTATCTTATATTTTTTCAATAAATGTCTTTATTTTTCATTAAAAAAGAGATACAATTATAGTCAAGGATTTTAATACTCTATTGATCTCAATGGATACATCTTCCAGACAGAAAATCAACAAGGAGATAGCAGCCTTAAACAACACATTAGATCAAATGCACTTAATTGATAACCAGAGCATTTCAACCCAAAGCAGCAGATTATACATACTTTTCAAGTGCACTTAAAATGTTTTCTAGGATAGACCACACATTGAGACACAAAACAAGTATCAATAAATCTAAGAAGATAGAAATAATATCAAGCATCTTCTCTAACCACAATAGTATGAAACTAGAAATCAATCACAAGAATAACACTGAAAATCATATAAAAACGTGGAAGCTATATAACATGCTATTAAACAATTAATGGATCAACAATGAGATCAAGGGAGAAGTCAAACATACATTGAAACAAATGAAAAGGATGACACCACATTCCAAAATCTGTAAGACACTAGGAAATCAATCCTAACAGAAGGATTCAAACTATTACAGGCCCATCTCAAAAAAACAAGAAAAATGTCAAGTAAACAATCTAAGTTTACACTTAAAGAAACTTGAAAAAACAAACAAACAAAGCCAAAGACAGTAGAAGGAAGGAAATAATAAAGATCTGAGCAGGAAACAATATATCAGGTCTGTCCAGAAAAATTCCTACCATTGTTAATATAATGAGGATAGTTTGCATGACAACAATGTAATCTGGCAGTCAAAGAAATTGGACTGGAATGCATGTGTGAAAACAATGACCACTTCACTATACTGGTCAGTGGGGACTGTAGACACTGTTGAGTAACCATGTGTACTGTGTGGTTATTGTATTCAAAATGACTGAGTACATAGAGCAATGGTTCTGCATCAACTTATGCATTAAACTTGAATATTCCTCCATAGAAACTATTGAGATGATTAAGAAGGCTGCAGCTTTGGGCAACTGGTAATTGGAAGTTTCATCACAACAACATGCCCACTCACTCATGCATCACATCTCTTGCACAGTTTTTCGTGAAACATCAGATCATCCTGGTGACTCAGTCCCCCTAAAGCCCAGATTTGGTGTCCTGTGACTCCAGGTTTCCCGAAAGTAAAATTACCTGTGTAAAGGAAGAGATTTCAGATCTTTCATGAGATTCACAAAATACCACAGAGCAGCTGATGGCAATTGGGAGAATTGTGTGCAGTTCCAAGGTGCTTAATTTGAAGCTGACAGAGGTGTCATTGACCTACAATATTTCTTGTATCTTTTTCTCCTTTGTTAAATATTTCTATTTTTCATACTGCATGGCTGGATACCTTGTAGACAGACTTAGCAGAGTCTAAAAAAATAATACAAAAGATCAGTAATATGCTAAGTGAAATAAACCAGGCAGCAAAAGACAATTACCATTTAATCTCACCTATAAGTGGAACCTAAAGAACAAAAAGAAATAGCAAAATAGAACTAGAGACATGGAAATAAAGAACAAACTGACAATAACCAGATGAGAGTGGGGAGAGGGTAAATGGGGAAGGAAGGGGAAGTGTCTAGTCAAGGAACATGTACAAAAGACTCATGGTAATGGACAACAGGGTGGGGACTGACTGAGGGAGTGGGGATGGATTAATCAGGGGAGAGCAATGGGGGAAAAATAGGGACAACTGTAATTGAACAATTTATTTTTAAAAGATTTTTTATTTATTTATTTTAGAGAGAGGGGAAGGGAAAGAGAAAGAGAAGGGGAGAAACACCAGTGTGTGGCTGCCTCTTGTGCACCTCTCATTGGGTGCCTGGCCTGCAATGCAGGCATGTTCCCTGACTGGGAACCAAACCAGTGACTTGTTGGTTCGCAGGTCCATGCTCAATGTACTGAGCCACATCAGCCAGAGCAGAGCAACCTTTAAAAAAGAGATCAATGAATCCAAGATCTGGTTCTTTGAAAAAATTACCAAGATTGAAAACATTTAACCAGACTCATCAAGAGAAAAAGAGAGAGGACTCAACTAAATACAATCAGAAATGAAAGGTGAGAAATAATGGACACCAAAAAAACACAAAGGATTATAAGAAAATATTATGAACAATATACACCAACAAACTGGAAAACTTGGACAAAATGGATACATCCCTAAAAACACACAATCTTCCAAAAGTAAATCAGGAAAAAAATCTGAATAGACAGATTATACCTAAGGAAATTGAAGCAGTAATCAAAAATCTCCAAAAAGTAAAAGGCTTGGACAGATGGGTTCACTGGTGAATTTTACAAAATATTATGAGGACTAACACCTCTACTTCTCAAGCTATTTTGAAAAGTTCAAGAAGAAGGAAGCTCCCAAACTCATTTTATGAATCCAGCATTATCCTGATTCCAAGACCGGATAAAGACACTACAAAGAAAGAAAATTAGGACCTTCCAATCAAGATGGAGGTGTATGTAGACATGCTTCACCTCCTGACATAAACATAGAAGGAATTACAAGCAGTTCTCAACATTAATAACACCCAGAACTATCATAAAATTGAGCTACATGAAAGTCTGACAACCAAAGATTTAAGGAAGCCACATTCACCCAGAAGGATAGGCAGGATGGAGTCACTCCTACCCACCTGGTTAGGAGGAAGGATGCCAAATTGAGGGGACAAAGAAATATGGCACAAATGAAAGAATAGAACAAAACCCCAGAAAACGAAATAAGTGAAATAGAGGTAGCCAACCTAACATATGCAGAGTTCAAAACATTGCTGATAAGGATGCTCAGAGAACTCAATGAATACAGCAAAAGCATAAGCAAACAAATAAAGGCTACACTAAATCAACAAGGAACCAACAGTGAAGGGAAGGAAGCTAGGGTTCAAATCAATAATTTGGAACATAAAGAAGAAATAAGCAATCAACCAGACATCATAATCATAAGGATGCCAGAAGGAGAGGAGAAGGAGCAAGAAATTGAAAACTTACTTGAAAAAATAATGAAAGGGAACATCCCTAATTTAGTGAAAGAAATAGACAACCATTTCTGGGAAGAACAAAGAGTCCCAAAAAAGTTAGACCCAAAGAGGACCACATCAAGACACATCATAATTAAAATGCTAAAGGTTAAATATAAAGAGAGAATCTTAAAAGCAGCAAGAGAAAAGCAGAGAGTTACCTACAGGCAAGTTCCCATAAGACCATCAGCTGATTTCTCAAAAGAAACTTTGCAGGCAAGAAGGGATTGGAAAAAGCATTTGAAGTTATGAAAAACAAGGATGTATAACCTAGATTACTTTATCCAGCAAAGCTATCATTTAGAATGGAAGGGCAAATAAAGTGCTTCCCAGACAAGGTAAGCTTAAAGGAGTTCATCATCACCAAGCCATTATTACAAGAAATGTTAAAGCTACTTATTTAGGAAAAAGAAGATCAAAATCATGAACATTAAAAAGAAAACAAATTCACAAATATCAACAACTGAATCTAAAAAAATACTAAGCAAACAAGCAGAATAGGAACAGTCATAGATATGGAGATCATTTGCAGGGTTATCAGCTGGGTGGGGGGAAGGTGAGAATGGGGGAAATAGTACAGGGATTAAGAAGCACAATTGATAGGAAAAAATAGAGTGATGTTAAGAATAGAATAGGAAATGGGGTAGCCAAAAATTTACACACATGACCCATAAACATGAACTAAGGGAGGGATTGCTGGAGGGAAGAGGGTGTACCAGGCAGAGGGGGGTGGCAAATTGGGACAACTATAATAGCATAATCAATAAAATATACTTTTTACAAAAGAACAAAAATTATAGGCCAATATCCCTGAAGAACATAGCTGCTAACATCCTCGAAAAAATATTAGCAAACCCAATACAACAATGCATCAAAGAAGTCATATTCTTGATCAAGTGAAATTTATACTGGGAATGCAAGGTGAGTACAACAATTGCAAATCAATACATAATTTATCAAATAAACAATAAAGGATAAAAACCACATGGCTTAGGAAGATGGAGGTGAGGTATGTAGGAGCTGAGCTCACTTGCTTGTGCACCTAACTGGGACACCTAGCCAATCTTCCAAAGAACAGAGGTAACAGCCAACAAAATCCCAGCTGATATGAAGTTTGAAAGACAAAAGTTGCAGGGGATGCTTAAAAACAGATGGTAAGGAGATTTTGTAGGCCAACAGGAAGGTCCCTGGGCTCTGTGCCAGAGACTATGGCTACAGCACAAGAATTGGAGGAGAGCTAGGTCAGTGATTGTAACTAAGCAGTTCACTCCCTTCCCAGAGAGTGAAAGTCAGTCCTGTGCAAGGAGAGACCAGGACCTTTAAAGTTACTGGGGCAGATAAAGATGCAATAAGAGACAGTCAGCTGGTGGTGTACACCAGCTGGGGCTAGGGTGGTGGTCACCAGCTTGAATAGTACCAGAGAAATTGAGGAGCCAGGCAACACCTAGAGATGGGAGAAGAAATAGGCCACGACTGGCCATGACCCAGATAGTCTCTGGACCGGCCAGAGAGTTGGTCTGTGTGGAAAGCTGGGCACTTGTTAGGAACAGCTGGCTGCACCGAATGGGATCTCGCTCCAAAGAGTATCTCAGCCACTGTGCAAGGCCCTCTCACACACAGCAGCTAGACATGCAAGGAGGGGTACAATTTGCATCCACTCAGGGTGTCTCACAGATTTATCAGAGGAAGGCAACAGGGGCTCAGAGAGGTAATAGACCCCAGAAAAACAATCCAATAGAGGAGTGGAGTTGACTTGAAAGGACTTTGTGTGCATAAAGCACCCAGGACAAAAACAAGGGAAGAGGAGGAATATGATTTGCTTCCACTCAGTGCACCTCATGGACTAATTAAAAGGTTGCACAATGAGGTGGATTATAGGTGCTGGCCTAAGGCAAATGCACAAAGTAGACAGTGGGGATTCACACAGTGCTCCGAGGGTGTGGGCTGGAAACTGGAGACCTGTGAATATTGTAGCCAACAATGAACCCACATCCTAATGGAACCACAGGAAAAGAAAAAAAAAACCAGCCCAACCCCCCTATCCCTGCAACATCTGAGAAGACAAGCAAAACCCACTTGCATGTTTGAAACAGTATGCAAAAGGAAATTGAAACTATAAACAAGAACCAGCAAGAAATGAAGAATACAATATCTAAAATAAAATATAACCAGAGACATTGAAATTAAGAACAAACTGACAGTAATCAGAGGGGAGGTGGGAGGGAATAATGGGGTGAAAAGGGGGAAGAGTTTTCAGAAACATTTAGAAAGGACACACAGGCAAAAGCAAAGACAGGTAGAATCAAGGGTGGGAAGTGGGAATGGCTGGGATGAGAGAGAATGGTGGGGGGAAATGGAGACAACTCAACTTGAACAACAATAAAAAGTTTAAAAAATACACTAGAAGGAATTACAAGTAGACCAAATTACTGAGCTGGAAGACAGGGTAGAAAGAAATACCTAGCTAGTGCACTTGCATGAAAAAAGACTCCAAAAATATAAAGATAGCTTAAGGGAACTGCAAGACAAATGAAATGCAACAACATTTGAATCATAGGAATACCAGAAGAAGAAGAAAAGGAGAAAGGGATACAAACACTATTTGAAAAAAATAATAAAAGAAAACTTCCTGAACCTGGAGAGAGGAAAAGCCATGCAGGTTCAGGAAGCACAGATGGTATCAATTAAGATGAACCCAAAGAGGCCTATTCCGAGACACATCATAATTAAAATGCCAAGTTTTAAAGACAAAGAGAGAATCTTAAAAGCAGCAAGGGAAAAAAATGAGAAGTAACATGCAAAGGATTCCTATAAAGCTAGTGGTTAATTTCTCAACAGAAACATTGCAAGCCAGAAAGGAATGGCAAGAAATATTCCAAGTAATGAAAACCAAAGGGCTGCAACCAAGACTACTCTACCCAGCAAGGCTCTCAATCAAATTGGATGGTGAAATAAGGAGTTTCCCAGACAAAAGTAGTCTGAGAGAATCCATCTTCACCAAACCAGCACTGCCAGAAGTGCTAATGGAACTGCTTTAAGAAGAAGAAGAAAAAGAGTGTGAGAGAGGAACACAGGTACAAAGGAAGTAAAATGGCAATGAATAAGTACCTATCGATAATAACCTTAAATGTTAATGGATTAAATCCTGTAATCAAAAGACATAGGGTAGCTGAATGGATAAAAAAAAAAAACCAGCCCCACACATATGCTGCCTACAAGAGACCCATCTCAGAACAAAAGACCTACACAGACTGAAAGGGAATGGTTGGAAAAAAGTATTCCAAGCAAATGGACAGGAATAAAAAGCCAGGGTAGCAATACCTAAATAAGGCAAAACAAACTTTAAAACAAAGGTCATAAAAAGAGGCAGAGAAGGACACTTCATTATATCAAGGGAAGAATCCATCAAGAAGACATAAACATTATAAACACATACACAATACAGGAGCACCAAAATATATAAGGCAAATCTTGGAGGACTTCAGGAAAGATAGTGACAGCAACACAATTATAGTAGAGGATTTCAATACCCCACTGTCAAAATTGGATAGATCTTCCAAACAAAATATCAGCAAAGATATTGTCACATTGCACAATGCTCTAGACCAAATGAACTTAATTGATTTATATACTTTCATCCAGAGAAGCAAAATAAATATTCTTTTCAAATGCACATGGAACGTTTTCAAAAATAGAGCCCATGATAGGACACAAAACAATCTTCAACAATTTCATGAAAACTGAAATCACAACAAGCATTTTCTCAGAGTACAAGGGCCTGAACCAGAAACCAACGTCAAGGAAAAAACTCAAAAACACTTGAATTCATCGAGATTGAAAAGTAGACTATTAAACAATGAATATGTTAATAATGAAATCAAGGGAGAAATCAAAAAGTTTCTGGAAACAAATGAAAATGAACACACAACAGTCCAAAACTTATGGGACACGGTGAAGGCAGTCCTGACAGGGAGGTTCATAGTGATACAGGTCTAGCTAAAAAAGATAGAAACATTTCAAATGAACAAAATAAGCCTATCCCTCCAAGAACTGAAGGAACAACAACAAGCAAAGACCATAGCGAGTAGAAGGACAGAACTAACCACGATCAGAGCAGAATTAAATGACATAGAATGAAAAGAACAATTCAAAGGATCAATAACTCCAGAAGCTGGATCTGTTGGAGACCACTCTGTGTGGTATCAGAGATTGTATCCCTGTAAGAGCAAGCTGTGAAAGGAACTGTTAAGTCTCCCTGGAAAACCAGGTAAAAATGCAGGTGGCAGACATGACCTGACTCTAACACCGAGTGTTCCCTTGGGAATCAGGCCTGAGATGTACATTCTGTCCTTTGAAGCCTGCTCTGCCCAGTAATAAGCCCTGTTGATATAACCTAAATGTTTGAGTTCAAGGCATAAGGAGTGAAACTCCCTACTTCATGATATATTCCTTCATAGCCATCTGACATCTGCATATCTTGAAGAACCCAACCTGAAAAGATTTCTGGGTTTCTTCAATTGTTATCTATAGATAGTGCCAGTTTTTTATAACTGTAGCCTTTTGGACATTGACTGATAAACTCTGCACATGTGCTATATCCCCCTGCACTTCCTAACCCTAATAAAAGCCATGTCAGAGAAGGGTTCGGGGCATTCTCTGCTAGAGGGAATTGCCACCCCTTTTCCCCCTGGAGCAACAAGATTGTGTCCAGGAAGACACTTTTCTTATCTGTGGCCACCAGCAGCCCAGCCAGGAGAGCTCTGCTGGCTGGAGCTCCCCACATCTGGTGCCTGAACCAGAGACAGAGGCTATGAGTCATCAAAACAGACTACATGCCTACTCAGACAGGATTCAGCACCTTCATCCCACAGGTAAAAGGACAGTGGCACCAAGAGCTTTTTGGTTATGCCTCAGGTGTAAGGGAAAAGGGATTTCTTCCAAGCCTGCCTTCTTTGTGGCCATTTTGCATTCAATTTCACCTTCTCTCCCTCCACCTTTAGGCACTCTGGGAAGTCACCCTCAGTTAGAAAGTAACCTGAATGAGTGCTCCGGTCCCCACCGTGCTCTAAAGAGGCACTTTTTCTCTCCGGAAGTCATGGGGTATCCGTGTGTGTGTGTGTGTGTGTGTGTGTGTGTGTGTGTGTGTGTGTGTGTGTGTGTGTGTGGCGGGGGGGGGGGGGGGGGGGGGGGG
>PVKU01004373.1:0-55855 GCA_004027475.1 Anoura caudifer | reverse complement strand
ATTAAATCTGACCCTGACCAGCTACCCAAGGCAGGCTATCTCTGCTATGCAGCAACGTGTCTGAGGGGCTGTGAAAGCGGGAGATTGGAAAGTACTCTCAGCCTTCCCCATTGTCACTAATCAGTGGGGGAACCCAATGCATGAGCCTTTGACTCTTGAGATATACAGAAATTTAAAAAACAGTGTTAAAGAGGGGAGGGAGGTGGGGAGGGCTGGGGGGAAAAGGCAGAAAAATGTACTTGAACAACAATAAAAATATAAAAAATAAAATAAAATAAAATGAGCTGAATGTACTATTAAAAAAAAAAAAAAAAGCATTAAAGACAACGGGCTTCAGTTGCCCCAGGCTATGGGGCTCCTGTCAGCCATCACTGAAGGGTATCGGATGGCGCCCTGTGATTGGCTTGCCTTAGCTTGAACGGCCCTAAGGCCTGCCCAGTTTTCCATGTGGCATTCAGAATATATGGATTGCTGCTGCTGCCAAGCAGTGGAAAATAACCACAACGAAAATCCAGTCCAGCTTAACGTGCTCCTTGGGACTAATGAATTTGAAAGCACTGAAGAGCAGGCAGAAGTGGACCCTCAGGTTTTCTTCCAATGCTCCCAGCAGCTCTTCTTGCCCTAAAGATGATCCAGGAAGCTAAAGCTGGGAGGCTAGGTTCCTTTGTTAATATTCAGCAGGGAGCCACAGAGGCTTATTTAGATTTTGTCGACAGACTACAGACAGCAATTCAAAAACAAATTGAGAATCAGGAGGCAGCTGAGACCATTTTATTACAATTAGCGTATGAAAATGCAAATAATGATTGTAAGGTTATACTCAATCCCCTCAAACTAACAACTACTTATATTAGCCAATTTATCAAGGCTTGCCAAAATATGGGCATGGAACAGCAACAAGCCACATTGCTAACAGCAGCCGTAAGAGGAGAAATTAAATGCTTTAATTGTGGCAGACTGGGGCACACCCATCGAGAGTGCTGGAACAGACAACAGAATAGTCTAAAGAATCTGCCCAGTAAAGACTGCCCATGATGTGCCAAAGGTAAACACTGTGCAAGTGAGTGTAGGTCCCAGTATGATAAAAATGGCAAGCCGCTCCCACCTCAGGGAAACGGGCAGAGGGGCACGCACTCCACTGCCCCAAAGCCCAACAGGAGTTATCCCTGCAGCGGCAATCAACTGCTCTGGGCTCAGGAACATGCTGAGTCTTCAACCTTCCGCACTGCCACAAGAAGTGCAGGATTGGACTTGGTCACTACCCAAGAAGACATCTTAAATGAACAGGATAAAATCCTCATAGCTCCTACAGGGGTATGGGAATCACTGCCTGAAGTAACCATTGGATTGATTTTAGGAAGGTCTAGCATTACCACTAAAGGTATTTTAGTCCAACCCAGAGTAATTGATTCTGATTATCAGAGAGAAATCAAAATTGTGATCAGAGCCTTTGGATATCATATCATTCCTGACCAAACTCATACAACCCAACTTCTTCCCTATACAGTGCCAAATACTCAAAATATTAAGAGAGGGGAGGAGGCTTCGGCTGCTGTAGTTCCCACTCAGTTCCTTGTAGTTGTCATTGAGTTCCTTGAGCATCCTTACAACCATATTTTTGAATTCCAAGTCTGATAGATTGCTTGCCTCGATTTCATTTAACCCTTTCTGGGGATTCTTCTGTTCCTTTTGATTGGGGATTCTTTCTTTCTTCCCCTCTTGATTCCTTTTGTTTCTGCATCTCAGTATAGTCTGCTTTGCCTGCCTATCTTCATAGGGTGAAGTTCTGCAGTAGGATTTCTGAGGGGCTCAGTGGGGCAGTCTCTTTGATCTCCTGATCTGGATGCCCTTTATTCATTTTATGGGGCTCTTGTTGTATTTGTGCTTTGCTTGTTGGTGGCTCATTTGTTGGTGAGTCCTCTCCTCCAGTTGGTTGTCGGGTAGTCACTACTCATGCTATGTCTTGTATGCTGTTGTACAGGTGTTGGTTAGCAATGCAATATTACCTGAAAACCAAACCCATGCTAGCAAAAACAAAAAACAAAAAACCCTCTAACATATCTGCAATATCAACAGCACTTGGCCAAAGATTAATTAAGGTGCAGACAGTTTAAGAATACTGTAAGATAGGAAAGGGAGGAATATGAGATGACTAAAAGATGGAAAAATTATTTTGAGTGGGAGGAGAGAGGAGGAATAATAAGAGTATGGAATAGAAATGAGCAAAACAAGAAGAGAATAAAATTTACAACTTATGTAAAACAGGGAAGGGTAATGGCAGTAGTTTAGTAAGAGAGGAGAGGAGTATACTATGAGGTTTGACATAAAATTTAAAAGATATTGAACCAACAGTAACAAAATTTCTGTAAAACCACAGCAGGGTCAACAACAATGGCACCTGAGAGATTAATAAATGTGGAAAGGGAATAAGAATATTATACCAAAGACAAAAGTGAATATGAGATGTCTACAGTAAAGAAAAATGATTTTGAGATGATGGAGGAGGAAAACTAATAAGAATAAGGAGTAGAACCTAGGCTAAGAAAGGGAAAAATTTAAGATAAAATTGCTAACTCAACTGATAAAGGACAGGAGGGAATCAAAAAGGAGTAAGACAGGGAAAGAGTACCCTATGGGATTTAAAGTACAAACAAGTAGTAAACAAATAGGAATTTTGTTGGAGAAGAACATCAGTAACCTCAGTATCCTCACCCAACTAGCCACACTTTATAAAGGTGGGAAGGAAAAAAGACTATTATAAGAAAGGGAAAAGAATGTGAGCTGACTTAAGGAAGGGAGAATGCTTTTGCAAGGATCAATGGAGGAGACATAGTAAGAGTAGGGAATAGGAACATGGCATAGCATGGAAGAAAATAACGTTTACGATAACAGTAAGAAAGGTCATGAAGACAGTAAAATGGAGTAAGACCAGGGGTAGGTGCTATGTGGGATTTGAAATAACAATGATATGAAAAATATATAATCTGAATAAAAATAATAAAAATAAATAAAACGAGAGTAGTGAGTTAGTTGGAATATGATCAAAGCAAAACAAGAAATATCAAAAGGCCATGTGAAGGGGAAAAAAACAAAAGAAAGGAAAAAACGTGCAATTTCTGAGGAAGAGCAAGGTGAAATTTGTTTCAGCTGTTGGTATTCACCTGCTGACTTCTTTCTGGATCCATCTCCGGTTTTTTATCAGCTCAAGGTCCGGCGGGTGGGTCATCCAAATTCTGGCAGCACTGACTGTAACTCTTTCACCTGCCTCTAGAGGGGGCTTCTGTTGCACTGGAGAAGGTGAAGCTTCCGTGTCTCCCTTGGGAGGCACTGTTCATTCTTCTGGGAAAATTGTGAGTGTGTTCCCTCTACCCTTATGCCTCCCATCTTAGTCTGTCCCGGTTTATTTCCAATAATGTATAGTTTCTGAATAAACAGCTATCTGTTTCATGGAATGGGGGGCAATCTGTGTAAGAGTGTCATCTCTCTCTCACTTTGTATAGACAACAGGTCTGTGTGAGCCAAGGCTGGGCAGCACCCTGAATCCCCTTTGCTGCACACTTTCTGAACTTCTTGCTTTGATGGCCTCAGTGAAACAGAACCCTAGGACACAGTGTACTTTGTCTCCCTTTGAGGAGTTCAAAATGGACCCTTTTAGTCATTTGTCTTGCTGCCTTACTCTTGCAGAAACATCCCGTGCAGAATGGTTAAGGCTGCCCAGCTGGTTTTGCAGATATTCCCCTGCTCCTGCACAAGGTGGGGCCTGGCTCAAACTTCCCTTCCTGGAGGTTCTGCAGGGCAAGGAAACCCAGTCTGACCTCAAATCTCAGGTGTACAGTTCCCAGCCCACCACCCTCACAGAGCTCTCCGTGCTGTGCCCCTGCACTGGGCTAGAGAAGGCTGGAGTCATGGAACCACCTCACTTTGCACCCCTTTGATGAATCCACCCTGCTGTACTGAGTGAGAACAAATCATGCCCACAAACCTCCCTTCCTGTTGGCAGCTGCCTTCCCCCTTCCCCAGATCCAGGTTCAAATAGTATCTCTCTCACTCTCTGGTCCTCTCCTGACTGGCATCTGCCACGTCAGCTAGGGTGTGCTGTTGGCTACTTATGCGTGTAGACTGGTTCTCCCTGATGACTTTTTGCATCCAGTCACTCTTGGCCAGGTTTGGGGAATTCCCTGACCTGGGAAGGGAAGGAGCCACTAGGCTGTTGTCTCTGACCAGGCTCTCCATGGATGCTAGCCCGGTGGCTGCAGCTGTGGCTGCTGGCACCATGCCTGGTGACTTTCCCCGTCCACCTATAAAACCTCCTTACTGCCTATTTTTGAAGTTTCCTCTCTACTCTTTGGCTTCCAAACTTCATTATCAGCTAAGATTCCATTGACTGTTCACTTTGTTTTTCAGAAGATCAGCTAAGTGTCTGAGTTGGGTGCAAGAACAAGTGGACTCAGCTCCCACCTACTTGGTCACCATCCTCCAAATCTGAAATCAGAGTACACTCCGGAGAAAATGATAGAGTATAATATTTTATATCCCATTTTACTAAGATATATCCAAAGTAGGAAAAGAAACTTCATTGATATTGAATCTAGGGAAGAGTTGTAACTTAAAAAGCAATGAAGTTCTGACAGTTTCAAAGTTTTCCTGACACAGGTATATTAGTGGCTGGCTACAACATCCACTAAGGCAAAAATGTGTTCCTATGAAAGAAGAGATTTACTTGCTAAACTTTAAATAAATGTATAGTTCTCACTAACAAAGTCACTATCAAAAACACAGGCTATAAGATCATAGGAAGTTTTAGAAAATTTATATGACATTCTATGAGCATTGATGTTCAACTACACAGCTTTAGCAGGAATGATGAGGCAAATATTCTCTTAAAGGAATCTAAGAGTCTCTGATATAGATTATTTTAAAACATTAAGCAGGAAACAGTTAGTGCTAGTTTTTACTTTGACTTTTAGCCTAGACTAGGTATGCAGGCTGGATGAGGTGCCTCAAATTTCGTTCCTTTTCTATGCTATTTGTAATTGGCTTCATGTTCCAGAAGGAAACCTATGGGGGGGGGGGGGAAACTTACCTGGAATTCATGTGGTTTGTGAATAGACTCAGGAATTACCTTGTATTCTCAATTTGCCTATCCAGCTCTGTTGCTTCTTAGATTTCTGAGAGAATAATTGTAGTATCACACTTAAAAATGGCATTTTATTGATAAAAGATTTTTAAAGAATCCCGTTTCTAGAAATAATTGACTATCTGATTGAGACCATCCCTTTTCAAAAACAACTAGAAAAACAAATAAAAATATAAAATAATATTGACCTGAAGGCACTGAATAACATAAAAGGAGAGTCGAATCACTGGGAAAATATCCAAGAGAAGACAAACTCACAGAGGGAAGTTCTGTATTTGGGGCAGCTTTTCCTTTAGGGACATCTGCTGATTTCACTATAGGCAGCTTAAGAGACTGAGAAGCTAAGCAAATCTTTCGACTGACTCACAAATTTTCAAATATCATTGAAACCTGCATTTTTGGTCATGACCTTAGAGGACTGCATTCTAAAAGTAAGTGTGAAGCAAAGGGAGTGTAACATTGCACAGACTGTTGTTCAGTTAAATATTATCTTAATCACTGAAATTAATAGGGTAGTTTTATATTGCCAATATACCTAAATAATTCTGAAAGAAGATAACATTATTCTAACTAAAAATATTTTTTCTTATTTCTACCTTTAAAAAATATTGAATTTATTTGGGTGATATTTGTTAATAAAATTAAATATGTTTAAGTGTACAATTCTATAATGCATAATCTATACATTGTATTGTGTGTTAGTCACCCAAAATCAAGTCTTTTCATTTATCCGTCCATTAACCTCTTCTACCTGCCACCAACCCCTTTGTCTCTGGTGATCACCATACTGTTGTCTGTGTTTATGAGGGTTTTTTTTTATTTGCTTAATCCCGTTGTTCCTGAACAAAGTGGGACTTGGCCACCTACCACTATACATAAGGCAATAATTGGTGGGGCAGGAAAAACCTTTTATTCAAAGGCTGCCCAGTTAAAGGGGAGATCATATGGTATTTCTCAAAAAAAAAAAAAAATGGTAGCCCAATTCAGGAGAGCTGGAGACTCCCCAGCTTCAAGCCATTCTCTTGGGTAAAGCAAAGACAAAAGTTAATAATCCCTAGGATCGGAATCAGTGTCCAGACATCCTGCTCCATTTTTATCTGTTCTCCTGGGATCTAAGGTTGTTATGTGAACCGGTCTTCAGCTTTTCAGATTCAGGCTGTCTCTTTCTTTCTCTCTGGAGTGTATTTGTGAGGTCAATCTCTCAATTGCTTCGCCACAGCTTCTTCCAACTTCTGGCCCCAGTGTGCTCCCAAATTACTGCAGTTGGTTGTACAAGGGGCTCCATCTGCAGGACCCTGGCATTCAAGGATGCTTATACTCCCAGGACTGGTGACAATCCTAGATCGCACATCTGTGCACTGTTCTTAGAGCAAGAGAATGGGAGCTTTTCGGGACTGTGTTGTGTGGCACACAGCAAGGAACACAACTGGTGCAAGCTTGCTCTCAACCAAGCAAGCAAGGGCAAGATGGAAGCCATGAGTGGGGCCCAGTGTCTAACAGGTCTTGCAAATGCTTCACAGACATGCCTTTTGTATAAGTCTTCTCCAAAATCATGGATGTTGTGGGAGTGCCCAGTTTACCATCTAATCTAGGCTAATGTCCATCAGATATATCATCTCTCACAGTGTCTGTCCTTCCTCCTGCCACCATTATACAGAAGTGGATAGGAGGGTTTCTAGCCACGTGCAGGGGCACATCTCTGCCCAGGGTAGTGTCATGTGCTGGCATGTTTACTATTACCCATGGGTATGGAGTCACATGCCAGCTGCAGCTACAATCTGCCACCTTGGGGTTTCCTGCAACCCCTCTCTCACTTTGGGGATGAAGCCTTTCTACTGTTGTGTCATGCCAGGTTGCTAGGTTGCTAGGGCAACACATGCTGGCATAAAGGGCTTGTTTACAGGCACTGTGCTAGTCTATTTACTGTTGCCCCAAGCAGCTCACTCCTACAGCCCTTCCCTTCTCCTCCTAGGGAAGGCAGGCTCTATCACAGTGCCTCAGGGTTCCATCCCCCACTCCAAGGAAGACAGACTTTTGGGTCACCTCCAGGTTTCTCCTCACCCTCCAGCAATCTAACAAAACCCTCCTGATACACCATCACCTATTCTACCAAGCCTGGCAAACCCCCTTCCTTCTGACAGCTGTTAGTCTGTTCTCTGTATCTATGAGTATGTTTCCATTTTGTTTGTATGATTATTTTGTTCATTAGATTTTATGTATAAGTGAAATCATACGGTGTTTGTCTTTCTATGACTGGCTTGTTTCAGTTAGATAATACTCTCCAGGTCTACCCATGCTGTTGTAAGAGGTATGATTTTCTTCTTTTTTTATGGCTGAGTGGTGTTCAATGTGTAAATGTACGAGCTTTTTTTTATCCATTCACCTACTGATGGGCACTTTGGCTGTTCCAAAATCTTGGCTATCGTAAATAATGCTGCAATGAATATATAAGTGCATATATTCTTTACAATTAGTGTATTGGGATCTGTCAGATACATTCCCAAAAGTGGAATCACTAGGTCATTAGCCAATTGAATTTTAATTTTTTTTGAAAACCCTCCATAATGTTTTCCACAATGGCTCCACCAACCTGCATTCCCACACACAGTACACTAGTGTTCCTTTTTTCTATATTCTCACAAACACTAGTTTGTTGATTTTTTTCATGATAGACATTTGGACAGATATGAGGTGGTATCTCATTATGGTTTTATTTGCATTTCTCTGATTAGTAAAATTAAACATCTTTTCAAATTTCTTTTGAACATCTGTTATGCCATCATTAAAGAAGTGTCTACTAGGTTCTTTGCCTATTTTTTCTCTTTTTTTATTGTTCAAGTACAGTTGTCTCCAATTCCCCCGACCCCCACCCCAGCCATCCCTACCTCCCACACCCAATCCTACTGCCCCTTTGGTTTTGTCCAGCACTTATTGTTTGCTGACTTAGTTATGAGGGCCATTCTGACCAGAGTGAAGTGGTATCTCGTCATGGTTTTAATTTGCATCTCTCTGATGGCTAGTGATGCTGAGCATCTTTTCCTGGGTCTCCTTGGAGAAGTATCATTAGCAAATATATTTTCCCATACAGTTGGTTTTCTTTTCATTTTAATGCTGTTTTCTTTAGCTGCAAAGAAGCTTATTAAGTTGATAAAGTCCTATTTGTTTATTCTTTCCTATATGTGCCTTGCTCTAGAGGACATATCAGTGAAAATATTGCTGTGTGGAATATCAGATTTTCCTGCCTATGTTCTCCTCTAGGATTTCTATGGTGTCACAACTTATAATTAAGTCTTTAATCCATCTCCAGTTTATTTCTGTGTATGGTGTAAGTTGGTGGTCAAGTTTCTTTCTTTCTTTCTTTTTTTTTTTTTTTTTTTTTTTTTTTTTTTTTTTTTTTTTTTTTTTTTTTTTTTTTTTTTTTTTTTTTTTTTTTTTTTTTTTTTTTTTTTTTTTTTTTTTTTTTTTTTTTTTTTTTTTTTGCATGTAGCTGTCCATATTTCCCAACACCATTTGTTGAAGAGACTATTTTTACTCCATTTTATGCTTCTGCAAATTTGGTCAAATATTAATTGATCATAGAGAGTAGGGTTCATTTCTGGTCTCTTTATTCCATTCCATTGGTCTATGTGTCTGTTCTTGTGCCAGTACCAGACTGTTTTGATTACAGTGGCCTTGTAATATAGTTTTGTATTAGATATTGTGATCTCTCCTACTTTGTTCTTCTTTCTCAAAATTGCTGTGGCTGTTCAAGGTTGTTTAAAGTTCCATATAAATTTTTGAAATGTTTGCTCTATATATGTAAAATATGTTATTGGTATTTTAACAGGGATTGTGTGGAATCTATAAATTGCTTTGGGTAGCATGGACATTTTGAGGTTGTTAATTCTTCCAATCCAAAAACACAGTATATGCTTCCATTTGTTTATGTCTTTCTAAACTTCTTTCTTCAGTGTTGTGTAGTTTTCTTAGTATAGATCTTTTACCACCTTGGATAGGTTTTTTCCTGAGTACTGTGTTTTTCTTGTTGCTAGAAGAAATAGAATTTTTTCCTGATTTCTGTTTCTGATATATCATTGTTGGTGTACAAAAATGCTTTCAATTTCTGAATATTGACATTTTATCCTGCTGTTATGTCAAATTCGGTTATTAGATCAAGTAGTTTTTTGGTCTACTTGATGTACCAAAAAACTTTTTTGGTGGAGTTTATAGGGTGTTCTATGTACACTATCATGTCATGTGCAAATAGTGACAGTTTTGCTTCCTCCTTTCCAATTTGGATGCCTTTTATTTCTTTTTCTTGTCTAATCACTGTTGCTAGGACTTCCAATATTATGTTGAATACAAGTGGTGAAAACACTTTTTCTTATTCGTGATCTTAGTGGGAAAGCTTTTAGTTTTTGCCTATTGAGTATGATGTTGGCTGTAGGTTTCTCATATATGGCCTTTATTTGTTGAGTTATGTGCTCTCTACTCCCACTTTGCTGAGTGTTTTTATCATAAATGGGTGCTGAACCTTATCAAATGCTTTTTCCACATCTATTGATATGATCATGTTGCTTTTGTCTTTCCTTTTCTTTGTGTGATGTATTACGTTTGTTGATATGTGAATATTGTAACATACTTGCGTCCCTGGGATGAATACCACTTGATCATGATGTATGTATGATCTTTTTAATGTATTGCTGGATGTTGTTTGCCAATATTTTGTTGAGGATTTTAGCATCTACATTCATCAGCAATATTGGCCTGTAGTTTTCTTTCTTTTTCTGTGCTTTTATCTAGTTTTGGGATTAGAATGATGCTGGCTTCATAAAAAGAGTTTGGGAGTGTTCTGTCCTCTTGGATTTTTTGGATAGTCTGTGAAGGATAGGAGTTAGCGCTTCCTTAAATGTTTTGTAAAACTCTCCTGTGAAACCATCCAATCCAGGGCTTTCATGTACCAGGAGTTTCTGTATTACTGCTTTGATTTTATCAGCTGTCATTGGTCTGTTCAGGTTTTCTGCTCCTTCTTCATTGAGTTTGGAAGATTATATTTTTCTAGAAACTTGTCCATTTCACCTAGGTTTTCAAATTTCTTGGCATACAATTCTTCATAGTAATTTCTTACAATCCTATGTATTTCTGTGGTATCAATTGTAATCTCTCCTCTTTCATTTCTGATGGTGTTTATTTGGGTCCTCTCTCTTTTTTTCTTGATGAGTCTGCATAAAGGTTTGTTGATTTTGTTTATCTTTTCAAAGAATCAATTTCTGGATTTATTGATTCTTCAAATTGTGCTTTTAATCTGTATGCCATTTATTTCTGTTATGGTTATAACATAACCATATGTAACCATATAACATAACCATTTTATTTGGTTATTTCCTTCCTTCTACTTGCTCTATATTGTCTTTGTTGTTCCTCTAATTCTTGTAGTTGTAGGGTTAGGTTGTTTATTTGAAATGTTTCTATCTTTCTTACATAGGCCTGTATCACTATTAACTGCCCTCTCAAGACTACTTTCTGTATTTCCCATAACTTTTTTATTGCTGTGTATTCATTGTCATTTGTTTCCAAAAACTTTTTGATTTCTTCCTTGATCTCATTCTTAACCTATTCATTGTTTAATAGCATGTTATTCAATATTTATGAGTTTGAGTGTTTTTAAGTTTTTTTCTTGAGGTTGGTTTCAAGTTTTAGGCCCTCGTGGTCAGACAAAATGCTTGATATGATTTCAATTTTGTTGAATTTGTTGTGGCTTGTTTTGTGTCCTATCATGTGGTCTCTCTTTGAAAATGTTCCATGAACATTTGAAAAGAGTGTGTACTTTTGCTTCTTTGGGATGAATATATATATTTATATTATATATATAATCAGTTAAATCCATTTGATCTAGAACATTGCTCAATGCCATGGTGTCTGTTGGTATTTTGTTTGCAAGATCTATCCATATTTGTCAGTGGGGTGTTAAAATCCTCTACTATAATTGTGTTGTTTTCAATATCTTTCTTGAAGTCCTCCAAGATTTTCCTTATATATTTTGGTGCTCCTATACTAGGTGCATATATGTTTATAATGTTTATGTCTTCTTGTTTGATTCTTCCTTTGAGTATTATAAAGTGTCCTTCTGGGTCATTTTTTATGGCCCTTGATTTTATGTCTATTTTGTCTGATAAAAAGCCAGACTATTGTTACTCTGGCTTTATTTTTTCCTGTCCATTTGCTTGGAATGTTTTTTCCAACACTTCACTTTCAGCCTGTGTAGGTCTTTGACAGGTTAAAGGGACCTTGAGAATCCTCCCTATTCATGCCTTGGCTGTGACCTTCATTGGAAAAGTGAAATATAGGGATGATATCTCCCAGGGAGAACTGGACTTTCTCCTCAAGAGATTAGTACCTTTGATCTTTAACTGTTCCTTCAGGGAGAATTGGCCCTTCTCCCAGAGGGACCACTTGGTTAGTCAAGTCACACAAGGCCCTTGGTGCATAGCCACTTTTGTCTAAAACATATTTAACCATAGCCCCCAAAGGATGGGGAAGGATGCTTTGCTTGGAACTTTTCCCATTCAGACCCCAAATGCTCTCTTTGAGATTCCCCAATTTTTACATTTGGGTTGGTGATTTATCCATCTGATGATGTATGCTCTTGACTCTTGCTTTTCTCATCCTCAAAGGATGGGGAACGTAAACAAAATGAAAGTGCATGCTGTGATTGCTTCTGCCCCTCTTGATTGGGAACCTGATAAATGGGACAGGGATATCTGGAGTGAGAATTGGAGGAGGAGGCAAAATATCCTCCTCAGTTAGGAACACATCCCATTCAGCAAGAGGGAAAGCAGGTTCCTCTAGGATTCTAATCTAGTAAATTGCCCACTGCAGGGGAATTATACAATCCCTTTGAGCAGAAACTTCTTGCTGCTTACTTGGCCTTGATGGAAACAGAACAGTTAACTATGGGACATGATGCCCTACTGATACCTGAAAATCCCATTATGAATTGGATTTTGAGTGCCCCAGCATCCCATAAAATTGGACATGCCCAAGAAGCTAGTATAATTAAATGAAAATGGTACATTTAGAATAGGGCAAGGGCTAGAAAATCAGGGGTAACACATCTCCATGAACTGGTAATGGATGGAGGACAGCTGGAGAAGGAAACAACTATACTTCCCCATACTAAGGAAAAGCTTAGTATCCCATCTGTTGGGGAGCAGGATATTCTTCCCTAACCCCTGCCCCAAAACAGCATGCTTGGTTTATAGATGGAACAGCTAAATACATTGGTCAAGAAAGGCATTGGAAGGCTATTGCTTACAATCCCCATACTCAATCCACTCTAGAAACTAATGGAAAACAGGGCAGCAGCCAACTGGCTGAGCTGAAGGCTGTTCACCAAGCCCATGTACAGGACAGGGGGGACAAACATCATTTATTTGCTGACTATTGGGCAGTAGCCAATGGATTAACTATATGGATGCCCATTTGGAAACACAATAATTGGGAAATTCATGGATGGGAGTTTTGGGAAAAAACTCTATGGGAAGAAATTTGGGATATTGTTCAGTGCACCAATATCTCTGTTTTCCATGTACATGTGCATACTAAGAGGTATTCACCTGAGTGTGAGTGGGCACAGGCCCAAGGAATGCATTTCCCTCTCTCCATTCTGAGGCAAATAATGGATGAGTATGAAATCTGTCAGAAGGATGCTTTATGCTCCATTTCCAAGATAGAGGGAATTGGCTATAGGTACACTCCCTGCTCAGATTTGGCAAATAGATTATATTGGACCATTGCCTGTAAGTCAGGGATGCCAATTTATTTGTACTTGTGTAGACACCTATTCAAGGGTATTGGTCACCTGTGCGTGCCAACATGCTACTCAGAAAAATACATGCAAAACCTTTGACATCATTACACTTTATTATGGTTTCCCTTTACAAATTCAGAGTTATAATAGTTCTTACTTTAAAGGAAAGGGAATTGAGACTTATTGCCAGCAACATAATCTAGAATCGGTGTATCTCATTCTTTGTTATCCACAGGATGTGGGCCTAGTTGAAAGAATGAATGGTGTCCTCAAAGAAAAGCTGAGAAAGTTAGGAAATAATTCTTAGAAAAAAATTGGAAAGATCACGTATTCCTTGTTTTGCAACAATTGAATAATCAGCCTTTAGGCAATTCTACACCTTTGGCACAAATGATGACTCCCAATTTGCAGATTCATAGTCAGCAATGTCCTACTACCTTAAAATGGTGGGCAATCAGTCTTAATGCTCAGGCTCCATATGTGGGCACTTTAGGATCTGCAGAAAGTGATTTATGCACAACGTGAAAGATCTGGATCAATCCTAATATGACTCAGACTATCCCAACAGGATTAAGTATACAAATCCCAAAAGGACATTTTGGGCATATTCTCCCATGATCCAGCCTAGCTTTAAAAGGATTGCAAATTATGGCTAGAGTTATTGATTTAGACTACATGGGCGAAATAAAAGTACTACTATATAATCTATCCTCACAACCTGTACAACTACAAGCTCAGGAACAGGTAGCTCAAGTAGTCATTATCCCCTATCACAAGGGAGAATGGCAAATACTTCCCCAGGCTCCTAGTGCCACCTCCAGAATGGGAGGCTTTGGGTCTACCAATATGAAAACTGGAGATAAAGTATGGGTAAAGAAACATCCCCATTAAAGGACCAGGGCTGCACAGGTTGTTGCTGAAGGAGCTTACAATACCTTAGCAGTTACTTATACAGGACAGGACAAACTGAAATTTCACCAACTAATAAACTCTTCCTGTGGTAATAGCAGTGTCTTTTAGGGCTTCTCCTTGGATGGTGGATAATATGGATGGTCAAAGCCTGGACACCTGGAACTCTTCTTGCCAGTTCTACACTGTGACTGTGGTATGGCAGACCCTTCTGTGTGGTCATGGGCCCAGCTCCCACTCGGAGATGCACAGGACCCACACCCACAGATAGGTTCCCTCATAAGTAATCAGATTTGCAATATGCTTAGGCTGTTTTTGAGATTTGCTCTTTGCTAAAAACTCCCTCACCCTGCAAATGCTTACTGTAACTTCCTAAAATCCATGCTGAGCCTTGCAGGGGCCAGTGTGACTGGCTCAACCACTTTTGCCTTTTCATTTGCTGATGTCCTTCTTCTGTGATGTAATGAGCGGCATTGGCTCCTTTGCTGTAACCAGGATAGTGAGGAAGAACCATCTTGGCATATAAAGAGATATGATTGGAATAAAGGCCTGTCACCTGCAGCTCGGGCATGTGACCTGACTAGGAACTAAACTGGTAATCTTTCAGTTCACAGGCTGGTGCTCAG
The DNA here is from genome assembly GCA_004027475.1 of Anoura caudifer. Lineage (NCBI taxonomy): Eukaryota > Metazoa > Chordata > Mammalia > Chiroptera > Phyllostomidae > Anoura > Anoura caudifer. The sequence goes on along the minus strand of PVKU01004373.1, from coordinate 41,394 downwards.
TCCACTGAGCCAGCCAGGATAAAGGCGTTTGTTTGTTTGTTTGTTTTAATGTGGTGGGAAAATGCAAACATACTCCCATTTATTAAAAAATAATTATATTCTTACAAAGTGATGCATTTTGGAGTGAAGTGTGGCAACTGACATTTCTTTTTGAAAAAAAAATTATTTTAACTGTAGTTCTTGTACAGTTTTCTGCCTTCTACTCCCATCCCAGCCCACTGCCCCAGCCCTCCCCAGCTCCCTCCCATTTCCACCCCCCCCTAGCTTTTGTCCATGTGTCTTTTATACTTGTTGCTCTAAACCCTTCCCCTTTTCCCTTGAAATTCCCACCCCTCTCCTCTCTTGTTCTCAATTTCAGTGTCTTTGGTTATATTATGCTTGTTTGTTTGTTCTGTTGATTAGGTTCCTGTTAAAGGTGAGATCATATGGTATTTGCCTTTCACCTCCTGGTTTATTTCACTTAGCATAATGCTCTCCAGTTCCATCCATGCTGTCGCAAAGGGTAGGGGCTCCTTCTTTCTTTCTGCTGCATAGAATTCCACTGTGTAAATGTACCATAGTTTTTTGATCCACTCATTTACTGATGGGCACCTAAGCTGTTTCCAGCACTTGGCTACTGTAAATAACACTGCTATGAACATTCTGGTGCATAGGTTCTTTTGAATTGGTGTTTCAGGATTCTTAGGGTATAATCCCAGCAGGAGATACACTGGATCAAAAGGAAGTTCCATTTTTAGTCGTTTGAGGACATTCCATACTGCTTTTGACAGTGACTGCACCAGTTTGCATTCCCATCAACAGTGCACAAGGGTTCCCTATTCTCCACATCCTAACCAGCACTCGTTATTTGTTGATTTGTTATTGATGGCCATTCTGACCAGTGTAAGGTGCTATCTCATTGTGGTTTTAATTTGCATCTCTGATGGCTAGTGATTCTGAGCATCCTTTCATATGTCTCAGGGTCCTCTGTATGTCCTCCTTAGAGAAGGGTCTGTTCAGTTCCTTTGCCCATTTTTGAGTGAATTGTCTGTCTTCCTGGTATTGAGTCACATGAGTCCTTTATATAGGGATCAAACCCTTGTCTGAGGAATCATTGGTAAAATATGTTCCAGCCATCAAAAGAGACCCAGAAGGTCACTTCATAATATTCAAGGGAAGAATCCATCAAGAAGACATAAATATTGTAAATATATATTGACCCAAAATAGGAGTACCGAAATACATCAAGAAAATCTTGGAGGACTTCAACAAAGATATTGACAGCAACACAATTATAGTAGGAGATTTGAACACCTCACTGTCAAAAATGGATAGATCTTCCAAACAAAGTATCAACAAAGATATCATGGCATTGAACAATTCCATACATGAAATGGACTTAGCTGATGTACATGGAGCCTTTCATTCCAAAGAAGCAAAATACACATTCTTTTCAAATATACATGGAACACTTTCAAAGATAAACCATGTTACAGGACACAAATCAAGCCTCAACAAATTCAAGAAAATTGAAATCATAACAAGCCTTTTCTTTAACCACAAGGGACTGAAACTAGAAACCAATCTCAAGGAAAAAAACTCAAAAGCACTGAAACTCATGCAGACTGAATAGCATGCTATTAAACAATAAATGGGTCAAGAAAAAAATCAAGGAGGAAATAAAAAAGTTGCTGGAAACAAATGAAAATGAACTCACAACAACCTAAAACTTAAGGGACACAGAAGGGCAGTCCTCAGAGGAAAATTCATAGCTATACCTACTTGAAAAAAAATGAAAACATTCCAAATAAACAACCTAACCCTTCATCTACAAGAACTCCAGGAACAACAACAAAGACAGCCCAAAGAAAGTACAAGGAAGGAAATAATGAAGATCAGAGAAGAATTAAATGCCATAGTGACTAAAAGCACAAGTCTAAGGATCAATGAATCCAGGGGCTGGTTCTTTGAAAAGATAAACAAAATCAACAAGCCTTTAGGCTGGCTCATCAAGAAAAAAAGAGAGAGGACCCAAATAAATCAGAAAAGAAGGAGAGATTACAACTGATATCACAGAAATACAAAGGATTGTAAAAAATTACCACACAGAAGTATACGCCAACAAATTTGAAGACCTCATTGAAATGGACAAATTTCTAGAAAAATATAATCTTCCAAAACTGAAGCAGTAAATAGAGTAAAAATAGCCTCATCAAGAAATGGTGTTGGAGAGCTGGACAGCAACATGCAAAAAAATAAGCTCAATCACCAACTTACACCACACACAAAAATGAATTAAAGATAGATAAAAAAAATTATGTTTAAATTGTGACACCATATAAGTCCTATAGGAAAACATTGGCAGGAAAAGCTCAGATATTCCACAAAGCAATATTTTCACTGATACATCCCCTAGAGGAAGGGACACAAAGAATAAACAAATATGACCTCATCAAAACAAAAATCATCTGCACAGCTAAAGAAAACAGCAGTAAAATGAAAAGAGAACCAACCACATGGGAAAACATATTTGCCAATGATACCTCAGACAAGAGTTTGGCCTACCAAATATATAAAGAACTCACACAACTCCAATCAAGGAGGACAAGCAACCCAATTAAAAATGGGGAAAGGACTTGAACAGACAGTTCTGCAAGGAGGACATACAAAGAGCCCAGAGACATATGGAAAGATGGTCAGCATCACTAGCCATCAGAGAGATGCAGATTAAAACCACAGTGAGATACCACTTCACACCATAGAGAATGGCCATCATAAACAAAGCAACAAACGAGTGTTGGAAAGGATGTGGAGAAAAGGGAACCCTAGTGCACTGTTGGGGTTAATGCACACTGCTACAAGCACTATGGAAAACAGTATGGAATTTCCTCAAAAAACTAAAAATGGAACTGACTTTTGACCTGGCAATTCCACTGTTAGGATTATATCGTAAGGACCCTGAACCACCAATCCAAAAGACCCTATGCACCCCAATGTTCATAGCAGCACAATTTACAATAGCCAAGTGTTAGAGGCAACCTAAGTGCCCATCAGTAAATGAATGGATCAAAAAACTATGGTACACAATGGAATTCTATGCAGAAGAGAGAAAGAAGGAGCTCCTATCCTTTGCAATAGCATGGATGGAACTGGAGAGCACTATGCTAAGTGAAATAAGCCAGGCAGTAAGGGACAAATACCATATGATCTCACCTTTAAATGGAACCTAATCAACAACATAAGCAAGCAAGCAAAATATAACCAGAGACAATGAAATTAAGAACAAGCTGACAGTAACCAGAAGGGAGGTGGGAGGGGACAATGGGGGCAAAGCGGGGAAGGGTTTTCAGGAACATCTATAAAGGGTACAAGGACAAAACCAAAAGGTGATAAGATCAATGGTGGGAAGTGGGAATGGCTAGGGTTGGGGGACTTCTTGGGCAAAAATGGAGACAATTTCACTTGAATGACAATAAAAAATGTTTTTAAAAAGAATCCAACTTCTTGCTGCCTTCAGGAGACCCATCTCAGGTATAAAGGCCAACATAAACTCAAAGTGAAGAGGTGAAAGATCACTCTCCAACAAAATAACATCTAGTGAAAAGTGGTCACAATTATCAGACAAAATAGATTTCAAGATAACAGAAACACAAAACAGATGTTTTATAAAGATAAAGGATACATCAGGAAGACATAACATCAAAATATATGCATCCAAACTGGGAGCACCAAAATATGTAAAAACAACTACTAACAGAATTAAAGGAAGAAACTGACCAAAACATTATTATATCAGGGGACTTAAATTAAATTCCCCCATTGACAGAAAGGACTGTTGGCTGCACCCAATGGTGTGCTGTTTCTCCAAAGAAACTATAGGCAGACAGACATTGAACTCTTAGGCTTTGAAATGGAGTCCAGTCTCTCCCTCCCCACCACCAGGTTTGGCCAACACCACCCCCAGTGAAAAATTGTTTTGTCCTATCTTCCCAATTCCTGTGGCCCCACCCTGATGAAATCAGATCTTTGGGGGGTCAGGAACACCCCTCGGAGCTTGGACCTTTCAAGCATGTCTCCCTCAGAGTCTCTGGTCCATGAATTGGGTGAACACAGCTCTGCAGCTAAGAGAAAGCATAAAGCTTGTTCCCCTGCTGCAGGTTCAGCCAGTGACACTCTCAGCAGAGGACTTTCTCCATCTGTTTTCCCAAGTCCCAGTGGCCCCAAGCTGCTGAGCTTGCTTCTACAGTAGGGATAGCAGACTGAGCCCTACTGAAACATGGTATCTCCTTCCAGGGGAGCTAGATTTGGATTCTATAGCAGAGACTGAGTGGTACAGTTCTGAAGTAGGCGCCACATTCTCCTTGTCAAGTGCCTGACAATATTGCCCCCAAATAGAAAACAAATAACCCTGTCCTCCCAACCTGGTCAACCTGCTCTACCAAGATTGCACATGTGGAAGAGGCAGTGGGACATGGCCAACTTGAGCCAGCTGTACATTTTTTTTTTTTTAAAAAGACTCTGGAAAAATTCCAGGCCACCTCAGTAGTTGAAGGAGTAGTCGACAGGTGGACATTGACCTCAAAGAGCCTTGGATCTTTGACTAATCTTCCCCCAGCTCAGGACTGCAGAAAGCCAAACCTTGTATACAACTTGGCCTCTCTCATGCAACCCAGGCCCAGTAGACACAGCCACAGTCAGTGAATAGCATGGTAGCTCCAGACAGATAGCCCAAGGCCAGTTACATACAGTGTCTGAAACCAACTTTTACCAGAACCCAGTTCAAATGGGCCTAGAAACAAAACAATGAGTGGTGGGCTTCAAACCTTACTAGACCATGAGCTAACTAGACACACTAACAACACAAAGGAGAACTCTAGCAGGCACCAGAATGTTCTTTGAACCACTCTACCTCAGGGGGCAGCCTCTGAACAGTGACTCATACACAATGAACAAGGTCTGTTCTTATACTCAACTATAATGAGGGTTAAATCCTCATTTGGGCCAACAGCACTCAAGACTCAACTACAAAAAAAGGGAGTGCATAACACACACACATACACACACACAAACCATTTCTGGAGCACCTACCTCAGGTGACCTAGAAGAATGAACCACTGAGACCAAGATGCTTACAACAGAAAGCCTTCAAAACAAGCTGTGGAGTCATATATCTACCTAATATTCAGAGCCAAACACAAAAAGGCAAACACAAATGCCGGGGGGGGGGGAGAGAAAGATGTCCCAAATGTAAAAAGAGAGAGAAATAACAAAAAAAAGAGAGAGCGAGAATTAAATAAATGGAAGCACCCAAGACACAAGGTGCAGATTTTTAAAAAATGGTTGTAAAAATTCTCAAGGACCTTGGGGAAGAATGAATGATGTTGGTGAAAACTTAAACAAACATATAGTAAGCATTAAAAAAAAAGAACACAGAAACCATAAAAAAGAACCAGTCACAAATAAAGAATAAAATATCTGAAAGGAAAAATAGACTATAAAGAATAAACAGCATATTAGATAAAACAAAGGATCAAATTAGCAATTTAGAGAACAAGGTAACAGTAAGCACCAAAGCAAAGCAATGAAAAGAAAAGAGTTGTTTTAAAAAAATAAGGAAGGTCTAAGGGACCACTGAGACATCAAGCATAATAACGTCTACATTGTAGGGGTACCAGAATAAGAGGAGAGTGTGATTAAAAAAAAAAAGCAAGAGAGAGAGAGAACAAACCTGTCTGAAGAAACAATGGCTAAATACTTCCCTAACATGATGAAGAAAAAGTCACACAAGTTGAGAAAGCACAGAAAGTCTTTATCCAGATGTACCCAAAGGGGCCTGCACACACACACACACACACACACACACACACACACACAAACCCACCTCATAATTATAATGGCAAAGGTTAAAGGCAAAAGGAGATGCTTAAAAGCAGCAAGAGAAAGTTGGTTACCTACTCAGATAATCTGAATAAATGAATTACAACAAATGAAATCAAATCAGTAATCAAAAACTCCCCCTCAAAAAGTCTTGGACCTGAAGTTTTCACCAGTGAATTTTACCAAACTTTCAAATAACTAATGTCTATCCTTCTCAAACTATTCCAGAAAGTTCAAGAGTAAGACTTCCAAACTCACTTTATAAGGCCAGCATTACCCTCATTCCAAAACCAGATAAAGACATTACAAAGAAAGAAATACAAAAATCACAGATGCAAAAACCATCAACAAAATATTAGAAAACTGGCTCCAGAAACACATTAATAAGATCATAAACCATGATCAAGTGAAGTTTATTCCAGAGATGAAAGCTGGTATAATTTACAAATCAATTAATGTGATATACCACATAAATGAATGGAAAGATAGAAACCAAATGATCATACCAATCCAGCATGGAATTGCAGGAAAAGCATTTGATAACATCCAGCACCCATTTATAATAAAACTCTCAGTAAAGTGGGAATAAAGAGAACATACCACAGCTAACAGTTTGCTTAATGAGAAAAAATGAAAAGCATTTTTCTTAATACCAGGAATAAGACAGGATGCCTGATTTCATCATTGTTATTCAACATAGTACTGGAAGCCCTAGACACAACTATCAGACAAAAGGAAGAAATAAAATGCATCCAAATTGAAGAGGAAAAAGTACAACTGTCACTATTTGGTGATGACATGATATTGTATAAACAGAACCCTAAAGACCCCACACAAAAAATACTAGAACCAATAAATAAATTCTGTAAAGTAGCAGGATACAAAATTAGTATTCACAAATAAGTTGCATTTTTACATACCAATAATGAAATATCAGAAAGGTAAACTAAGAAAACAATCCCACTGATGATTGCACTAAAAAGGAAAACAAAGAAATCAAACCTAGGAATAAATTTAACCATGGAAGTAAAAGACCTGTACACAGGAAACTATAAAGAATGAAGAAAAATATCAAAAAAGACACAAATAAAGGGAAGCATATACCATGTTCATGGATAGTAAGAATTAACATCATTAAAATGTCTATACTGCCCAAATAAATCTATAGATTCAACACAATTCTTATTAAAACACCAATAGCTTGTCTCATGGATCTAGAACAAATATTTCAAAAATTTACATGGAACCACAAATGATCCCAAATAGCAACAACAATCTTGAAAAAGAAAAACAAACTTGAGGTATCACACTACCTGATATCAAACTATACTACAGGACAAGAGTAATCCAAACAGCATGGGCTGGCATAAGAACAAGCATACAGATCAATAAAACACAATAGAGAACCCAGAAATAAACCCACAACTTTATGGTCAATTAGTACTCTACAAAGACGACAAGAATGTACAATGTGGTAAAGACAGTCTCTTCAATAAATGGTGCTGGGAAAATAAATGGAAATAAATGGAAAAAATGAAACTAGACCACCAACTTACACCACACATAAGATTAAACTCAAAATGGATTAAAGACCTAAGTGTAAGACTTGAAACCATAAGGATCCTAGATATAAATATAAGTAGTAAAATCTCAGATATTTCTCATAGCAATATTTTTGCTAATATATCTCTGCAGACAAAGAATAGCAAAGAAAAAATAAATAAGACTATACCAAACCAAAAAGCTTTTGCACAGCAAAAGAAACCATCAGCAAAATGAAATGGCAAACTACTAAATGAGAGAACATACTCACCAATCATACATCTGATAAAATGCTAATATCCAAAATATGTAAAGAAATTATAAAACTTGCATACAAATATAAATTACATACAAAATGTGTAATTTTTGTATGTAAACTTACATAAAATAAATTACATACAAATAAAAATTACATACAAAATATATAAAGAAATTATAAAACACTAAGATACAAACAATCCAATTTAAAAATAGACTAAGGATCTGAATAAACACTTCTTCAAAAAGGACATACAGATGCCAGTAGACATATGAAAGAATGCTCAATGTTATTAATCAGAGAAATGCAAATGAAAGCCACAATAAAATATCACCTCACAACTATCAGAACGACTATCATCAATAAATCAAAAAACAACAAGTGTTAGTTAGTGAGATTGTAGAGAAAAGGGGCCCCACATGCACTGTTGGTGGAAATGTAGACAGGTGCAACCACTGTAGAAAACAGTATGGAGTTTATTCAAAATATTAAAAATGGAACTGCCTTTTGATGCAGTGGTTCCACTTCTTGGAATATATCCAGAGAAACCCAAAACACTTATTTGAAACAGTATATGCACCCCTGTGTTCACTGTAGCATTATTTACAACAGCCAAGATTTTTAAACAGCCCAAGTGCTCATCAGATGAGTAGACAAAAAAGTCATGATATATTTACATAATAGAATACTACTTGGTGATTAATAAAAAGGAAATCTTACCTTTTGCCACAGCATGAATGGACCTGGAGAGTATTATGCTAAGTGAGTAAGTCAGTCAGAGAAAGACAAACAGCATATGATCTCACTTATGTGTAGAATCTAATAAACAAAGTAACTAATGAAGTAGAAGCAGAAGCATAGATACATAGAACACACTGAAAGGAGGGGGTGAGAGGGACTGGGTGAAAAAAAGGTGGTTTAAGAAAAAAATTATACATAGTCTGTCCAGAAAAAGTCCAACCATTGTTAATATAATGAGAACGGTTGGTGTGACATTAATGGAACCTGGCAGCCAAGGAGGGTGGGTTGGAATGCACATTTGAGAACAATGATGACTTCAATGTACTGGTCAGTGGAGGTAGTAAATGCCATCGAATGAGTTTGTGTACTGTGGGGACATTACATTCTAAATGACTGAACAAGTAGAGCAACAAATCTGCATCAAATTTTGTGTTAAGCTTGAAGATTCCTCCATGGAAACTATTTGGATAATTCAGAAGTCCACAGATATGGGTGATTGGCAGCTTTATCATGACAATCCACCCACTCAGGTATCATGACTTATGCAGTTTTTTGGCAAAATATCAAATCACCCAGGTGACTCAGTCCCCCCACAACCCAGATTTGGCACCCTGCAACTTCTGGCTTTTCCCAAAACTAAAATCACCTTTGAAGGAAAGAAATTTCAAACAATTGAGATTCAGGAAAATACAATAGGGGAGATGATAGCGATTGGGAGAACTGTGTAAGGTCCTAAGGTGTCTTACTTTGAAGGAGATTGAGGCACCATTGTCCTATGTACAATGTTTCTTATATCTTGTATCTTCAATAGATGTCTCTATTTTTCATAATACGTGCCTGCACGTTCTCTGGACAGACCTCATATATCACATAGACTCAGAACACAGTATGGTGATAGCTTGAGGAATGTGTGGTGGAGTTGTGGGAGAGGGAAAATGGAGAATAAATGGGTACAGAAAGAGACTTTACTTTGGGCAATGGGTACATTATACACTATGCAGGTGATGTTTTGCTAAGCTGTGCACTTCAGGGTTTTGATAACAAATATCACACTAATAAACTCAATTAAAAAAGGAAACATTAGAAAAAAAAAGAAACAATAGAAATCTCAAATAAACAGCCTAACATCTCACCTTAAGGAAATAGAAAAAGAAAAACAAATGAAGTCTGAAGTCAATAGTAGAAAATAATAAAATTAGAGCAGAATGAAATAAAATAGGAAACAAAAGTTATTTAAAAATTAATGCAACAAAAAGCTCATTTGTTGAAAAGATAAAATTGACAAACTTCTAACTAGACACACAAAGAAAAAAGAGAAAAGACTCAAATAAACAAAATAAGAAATGAAGAAAGAGCATTTACAATGGACACTGCAAAAACACAAAAAAATTATATACAAGAAAGGCTATAGACCACAAAATTTGGTAACCTAGAAGACATGAGCCAGTTCTTAGAAATATACAATCTTCCCAGACTGAATCTTTAAGAACTGGGAAGTCTAAATACAGCAAATTGAATGTTGCACACATTTAAAAAAAAAAAACAAAACACATGATCAAATGGCATTCATTCCAGAAATGAAGGATGGTTCAACATATGCACATCAATGTAATATATGATGTTAACAAAATAACGGATGAATATCATATGATCATATCCATAGATGCAGAAAAAGCTTTTCACAAAATACAACATCCATTTATCATTAAAATACTCACTAAAATAGGTATAGGCCCTGGCTGGTGTATCTCAGTGGTTGAGTGCCTGCCTCTGAATCAAAGGGTCACCAGTTCAATTCCTGGTCTAAGACACATGCTTGGGTTGCAGGCTGGGTCCCCAGCAGGACTGTGAGAGAAACAAGCACACATTGATGTTTCTTTCCCTCTTTCTCTCTCCCTTCCCTTCTCTAAAAATAATTAATTCATTAATTAGGTATAGAAAGAAAATACCTCAAAATAATAAATGTCATTATCATAAACCCTCAGCTAATATCATACTCAATGGTAATAAAAATTTAAAAATTAAAAAAAAAAAAAACAGAAAGCTTCTCCACTAAGATCAGGAACAAGATAAGGGATGCTCTCTCTCACCACTGTTATTCGACGTAGTACTTAATTACTAGCCACAGCAATTGGGAAAGTGGAAAAAATAAGGGCGTCAAAATTGGAAATACAAAAGTAAACATCATTTTTTGCAAATAACCTCATTCTGTACAGTTCTAAAGATTCCACTAAAGCACTATTTAAAATAATAAACAGTAACTGATCAACTCTTTTTCACTTTATAAGTAGGAGAGACCATTTAGATGCTCTATGATTTGGGTCTGTAACATGTAATAACTAAGTTCAGTACCCTGGTTTTATGTTGCTAAGCTATTAGTATTTTCTCGATAAAAGTTATTCTCTCGTTTCCCAAGCCCACCTATGTTTCTCTTAATGACTTCTGGAATCTGAGCTCCCTGTGCGGTCTGAAGAAGGTACTGCAGTCAGAACCAACCATGTACTGATGATAAAAGCCTCTGATAGCAATAAACGTTGTCCTTAAAAAAACAAAAACAAACAAAAAAAACAATAAATAAAAGCAGTATATTTGCAGAACACAAAATCGATGTACAAAAATCTGTTGTGTTCCACCCTGGCTGGTGTGGCTCAGTGGATTGAATGAAATGAAAGGTCACCAGGTTGATTCCCAGTCAGGACACATACCTGGATTGTGGGGCCAGATCCCAGGTTGGGGGCACGCGAGAGGCAACTGGTCAATGTTTCTCCTGAACATTAATTTTTCTCTCCTATTTTCTCCCTCCCTTCTTCTCTCTCTGAAAAATAAATTTTAAAAAATCTGTTGTGTTCTTATACTAAAAATGAAATAAAACAGCCCTGGCTGGTGTGGCTTAGTAGATTGAGCACGGGCCTGAGAATCAAAGGATTGTGGTTTGATTCCCAGTCAGGGCACATGCCTGGGTTGCAGCCAGTTCCCAGCAGGGGATGCATGAGAAGCAACCATACATTGATATTTCTCTCCCTCTCTCCTTCCCTTCCTCTCTAAAGATAAATAAATAAAATCTTTTTAAAAATTAAATAAAACAATTCTATTTGAAATTGCCACAAAAAAGATAAAATCCCTAGAAATAAGCTTCACACACAGACACACACACACATACACACACACACACAAAAACTGAAGAAACTATACACTGAAAACTACAAGACATTGTTGGGGAAAAAAAAACTGACAAACACACAAAAAAATTGTAATATATCCTATGAAGAATCAACATAGTTTTATTCCCAAGCAGGGCCCAGGACTAAGTGGTTCTGCTTCAAGGCAGCCTGTGTGTGTGGGTACTTGGCTTTGTCAGGAAAGAATTCACAATATGAGTCCAGGTGATTATTATATTTTTCCCTTTTAAAAATATATTTTATTGATTATGCTATTACAGTTCTCCCATTTTTCTCCTTTTTATTCCCTTCTGCTCTTTACTCCCCTCCCACCAGCATTCCCCTACCTTAGTTGATGTCCATGGGTCATACATTTATATTCTTTGGCTTCTCCATTTCCCATACTATTCTTACCCTCCCCCTGTCTCTTTTGTACCTACCAATTATGCTTATTATTCCCTGTACCTTTGTTCCAATCCCCCCAACCCCCTCCCCATTGATGACCCTCCATGTGATCTCCTTTTCTGTGAATCTGTTCCTGTTCTAATTGTTGCTTAGTTCATTTTTGTTTTTGCTTCTAGTATTTTAGGTTTGGTTATTGATAGTTGTTTGTTATCACTTTACTGTTCATAGTTTTGATCATCTTCTTTTTCTTAGATAAGTCCCTTTAACATTTCATATAATAAGGGCTTGGTGGTGATGAACTCCTTTAACTTGACCTCATCTGCAAAGCACTTTATCTGCCCTCCCATTCTAAATAATAGCTTTTTGTGGGATACAGTAATCTTGGCTGTAGGTCCTTGCCTTTCATGACTTTGAATACTTCTTTCCAGCCCCTTCTTGCCTGCATTGTTTCTTTTGAGAAACCAGCTGATAGTCTTATGGGAACTCCTTTGTAGGTAACTGTCTCCTTTTCTCTACCTACTTTTAAGATTCTCTCCTTATCTTTAATCTTGGGTGTGTGCTTCCTTGGGTCCAAGTTATTTGGACTCTGAGCTTCCTGGACTTCCTGGAAGTCTATTTCATTGGCCAGATTGGGGAAGTTCTCCTTCATGATTTGTTCAAATAAGTTTTCAACTTCTTCCTCTTCCTCTTCTCTTTCTGGCACCTCTATGATTTGGATGTTGGAATGTTTCAAGTTGTCTTAGAGACCTAAGCCTCTCCTCATTTCTCTGAATTCTTGTTTCTTCATTCTCTTTTGTTGAATGCTTATTTCTTCCTTCTGCTCAAAACCATTGGTTTGAGTACTGGTTTCACTCCCATCATTTGTTTGTTCCCTGTACATTTTCCTTTATTTCATTCTGCATAGCCTTCACTTCTTCCTCTATTTTGCAACCATACTCAATCATTGCTCTGAGCACCCTGATTACCAATGTTTTGAACTCTGCATCTGATAGGTTGGCTCTCTCTTCATTGCTTATTTGTGTTTTTTTCTGGAGCTTTGATCTGTTCTTTCATTTGGGCCTTTTTTTTTTTTTTTTTTTTTTTTTTTTTTTTTTTTTTTTTTTTTTTTTTTTTTTTTTTTTTTTTTTTTTTTTTTTTTTTTTTTTTTTTTTTTTTTTTTTGGTCTGGGCACACCTTGTTACATAGTAAGGGGCAGAGCCTTAGGTATTCAGCAGGGTGGGGCAACCCTCAATGCTGTGTTATGGCACTGTATATGGGGAAGAGGTCAGAGAGGGTACAATACTGCTTGCTTGGCTTTTGGCCAGCTTTTGGTCATTTCTCCCGCTACCCACAAATTGGGCCCTTCTAGTGCTGATGATCCCTGGGAGGTTGGTTTTGTGTATGTTCTAGGACCCTGTGGTTCTCTCCAGTGAACTCTCCTGTGAGACTGGGCATTCTTCCCACCACTGTAATCCCCACAGATTCTTCCAGTCAGGGGTTGAGGCTTTATTTCCCTGCACTGGAACCCTGGGTTTCATGGTCTGTCTCACTTCCTAGCTTTTCTTCCTGGTTCATTCACAAGGAAATGTGGGACCACCCACACCATCAGACATCACCTTGCCCAGTCTTCCAGTCACTGCCTTGCCCACCCCTGTCCTCCAGCAGCTGCCTTGCCACATGTCCTCTCCACTGAAGCTGCCTGTCTCCACCCCTCCTACCAGTCTGTATGAACGTTTCTTCTTTAACTCCTTGGTTGTCAGATTGCCATACTGTTTGATTTTTTGGCAGTTTTGATTGTGTTTTGTTTTTAAAATTGTTGTTGTCCTCCTTTTGGTTGCGTGAGGAGGCAAAGTGTATCTATCTATGCCTCCATCACTGCTGGAAGTTCCCAGGTGATTTTTAGAGTACGTGTATTAAAACTGGAGATAGTGAAGCTAAAAAAGTGGGCTTAAGGTAGAAAAAGCAACAGGATAGAGTCCAGGTAGTGCTCTTGGGCACCCTAGAAACATAAGAAAGAAGTGAGCCAAGGTGCGACTGCTTTTAGGTCACTGAGAAGTAACCAGTGACAAGAGTGAGCTAAGGTGGTTCTGTTGTTAGCTCACTAGAGAGAGAAAAAAGGGGCTTTGGGGACAGTTTCAGGAGATAAGCCTGAGATGAGCTACCACTGACTGCTGCTCCCCTGTTTGCAAGTCTCATGGGGAACCTTAGAGTTTAGGAAAAAGAAATAAAATGTTCATGCCCAAGAAGAGATAATTATACTGTATAGAGATACCTCATTGATATCTTTTGTCTCAAGGATTTATCTCTTTTCTGTGAACAAGCATATTATGGGAGAGTTTCAGAAGAATATTCATCAGGTTTGTAGGTGCATTTTAACATGTTGCATCAGAATGAGTGTATACAGGAATTTGAGATTTTTCTTTGGTCTGATTTACTGTTTTGCTTGCATCTTGGGTCTGTGTGGCTCTAATTAGGCTTTTGTCATTTGTTCCCCTGACTTCATTCATTCTTGGGTTTGCCTAGCACAAATGGCATTAATTGGGTCTCTGTTCTCTACCTCCCCAACCAGGGTGATTTAAGCTATGTATTCTCTGGTTGGCGAGGAAAGGTATAACCCATTTTCTCTCAAGTGTCCTTGGTTAAAAACAATAAGGTCTTGTGATTCACTAGCTAGCTCTAAATTGCTCAATTATTTGGACTTGTTAAATTATTTTGCTTCAGTTTCCCCATTCTACTTGCCCAGGAATTTTTCTAGCTTCTCACTATCTTGCCTCAGTTAAAATGGCCATGTTACTTAAAGCAGCAATTTTCAGTTTTTTTTATCCCATGGTACATACAAACTAATTACTAAAATTCTGCAGCACACCCAAAAATATATATTATATATTTTGCCAATTTGCCAAAAAAAAAAGGTATAATTTTGATTCGTTCACAATGGATGACTATTCCTGTGTTGGCGGTTGTTATTTTTTTTTTAATTTGACTATATAGGGAAAGAGGTCAGTGCCCCTGACTAAATAATCAGGTATATCATGTTTTAAAAATTCTTGCAGCATTCCATTTGAAAATTGCTGGCCTAAAGTATACAAATTCAATGCAATCTCTACAAAAATCCTGATGACATTTTTCAAAGATATAAAACAAAAAAATCAAATTTCATGAAACCAAAAATCCCCAAGTAACCAAAGCAATTCTAAATTTAAAAAAAGAACGAAGCTGGAGGTATCACACTCCCTGACTTCAAATTATAATACAAAGATACAATAATCAAAACAATATGGTGTGGGCAGAGAAACAGACATACAGACCAATGGAACAGAATTGGGAGTCCAGAAATAAATGCACATATATATTACATATATGGGCATACAATTTCTGACAATGGATCCAAAAACATTCAATGCAGAAAGGAAAGCCTCTTAAATAAATAACGTTGGGAAAATTAGAAAGCCATTGTAAAAGAGTAAAACTACACACCTATTTGATACCAAAAACAAAAATTAACTAAAAATGGATTAAAGACTTAACTATAAGACCAGAAATAATAAGACACATAGAAGAAAACATAGATACTAAACTTATAGACCTTAGTTTCAGACAGCTTTTGTGAACTTGACCCGAAAATCAAGGCAGTAAAGCAAAAATAATTAATCAAACTACCTCAAACTAAAAACCTTCGCAGAAAAAAATCAACAAAATGGAAAACAAAATGAATGGAAGAAGATATTTACAAAAAATACCTCTGACAAGGGGCTATTATTCCAAATACATAAAGATATGTAAGAACCCATACAAGTCAATAACAACAAAACAAACAATCCAACTTTTGAAATAAGCAGAGGACCTGCAAGGAAGATGGTGGCAAGCTAAGTGGGAACGGAGTCAACTTCCCCTTGTGCGCAGGTGACACACCTAGCCAATCTTCTGAGGAACAGAGTGAACAGCTAACAGTATCCCAGCATATATGACAATTGCAGGCCAAAACTCTAGAGGGCATTGAAAAGTCAGATGGTAAGGAGAGTGATTTGGGATGATAACATCCCTGGGACCAGTGCAAAGACCAGAACAGCTGCAGCCACCCAAAAGCAGCTCATGCCTAACCCCAACGCCCTGGGTGCTGGCATCTGCCAAGGAAGCTATGGTGGCGCCCCTGCCCTTCAGGGCCGACTGGCTCTCTGAGAGGAAGTCAGAGACGCCCCTGCAGAGGAGAGCTGCAGGGATCAGGGAATCAGCAATCACCAAAAAGACTTAACTCAGTGGGGGGGGCTGAACTACCCTGAAGAGATTCTGACAGTCTCTAGCATCTAGGACAGCACAGAGTGAGAAGTTGGTATGTGAGTTGTCCCTTAATGGTGCACCTCAAGGACAGCACAAGTGGTGGACTAAAGGCATAGCCTGGGCGCAGAAGGGCATTACATGCGCGGCAGTGAACTAAGGAATAAGACTAGGGGTTGGGCAACTGTGAAGAGTACAGCTCAGGCTTGGGCCCCACTCCCACAAACCCACAGGAAGTGAGAAAAGTAAAACCAGTCCTCACTCAGCCTGCTGCAGCCAGGAAAACCAGGAGAACTGGCTTGTTTAAAGCCAGCTGGAGGCTTCTTCTTCTTTTTAAAAATTCCTTCTTCCTTTCTTCCTTTTTTTAAATTTAAATTACAAGTGAGACAATAAAGCTTGGGGTTGTGAAAGGATCACAATTAGATCCAAAGAGGAGTCACCCCAAAAACTGAGACATTGAGACAAATTTCACTTTGCTATTCCAGAGAACTTGCAAGTTATTGTATATTTGTATTATTATTATATTTTTGTTATTTTTACATCTTTTATTTTATTAGTATTTTGTATTTCTCTTCTTTCTGTCTAGTCTTCTTCCCTTGGTTTGTTAAATTACACTGTTTGACTGGTTTCCCTTGTTCTCTCTACATAGTCAATTTTTAATTTTCCATCTTTCACTTCACTTGTGTTCTAATAGCACACTACTATAGGTCCTGTACAGCCTATTCTTGTTATTCAGATCACATAGATTCTGTCATATGATTGTTGCTCCATTACTATTGTAAATAATTGCTGTTCCATACAATTCTGAATACTACACAGCACCCCTCCCAGATCTTAGCTCACTTCACTGTTTCCTGAGCTTTATTACTGTTGTGGTTAACTCTATTCTCTCACATGCTACACCTATTTTCTATCCTTTACCCTCACTTTACCTCATAATCTGACCTCTCACAAGCTCACTGCTTTCTAGATCCAACTCACAATCCTTCCCCACCCCAACAAGAGTCTTATCTTTTCCCACCCTTTCTAAAAAGTGGCTAGTTGGGTGAAAATATCACAGTTAACAGCATACATAAGCAAAGGATCTCCTATCTCTTCTCTACGGGTTGGTACACTAATACCATAGAAAACTCTCCCGCTGTCTTAAACTATTTTGACTTTCCCCACCAACTGATCACAAAAAAAATATATCTGGGAGCTCTGAACACCACTATACCTGCTAGAAGAGGAAACCCACCAACAAAGAAACCACCAACTGATAACAATGAAAGAAGGTGAAGGACAGAGTGGAGGCCAATCTAATCTCCACCAAGGACTGATCTGGAAACAAAACTAAATGGTGGAGAAATTACCCATAAAAAAAAATAATAATTAAACAAGAGAGAGAGAAACCTCAAAACCTTGTATACAAAAGAACAAGCTTAAACACAACCTGTCCACACCTGCACAACAGAATACAATATGTGTTGAATGGACTGATGCTTAGTTAACCAGCTGGAGAGAAGGACCCACCAAAGAAACACCAAAACACAATCAAAACCCAAAGACAGAGAGAGAGCCAACATAAACAACAGCCCAAGACCAGTGACTAAGGAGATCAAGGAGATCAAGAGATCTAGGAGACTGCTCCATGGACTTTCACAGGTCTTCTACCATAGAAGTCAACACCATACACCCAGAGAGTCAGAACAGATAAATTTAAGAAGCAGAGACTAACAAGAACAGTCTCACAAACAATGGGAAGACAAAGAAACAATCCCCAAATGAAAGAAAAGGAAGAAGTCTCAGAAAGATTGCTAAATAAAATACAGGCAAGTCAATATCAGATACAGAGTTCAAAGCAGTGGTTATCAGGAATTTCAATGAGCTCACCGAGAATTACCAAAAACTACAGGAAAACTACAATGAACTCACTGGAAACTACACAAACATGAAAAGGAAATGGAAACTATTAACAAGGGCCAAGAGAAAATGAAAAATATAATTTCTGAACTGAAGAACACAGTAGAAGGAATCAAACGCATGCTAGATGAAGCAGAGGATTGGATCAGCAAGTTGCAGGACAATGTAGAAAAAACATTGAGAAAGAGCAAGAAAGAAAAGGAGGCTGAGAAAGAACAAAGAGGGTTTAAGAGAAATGCAGGACAACATGAAATGTAATAATATCCATATAATAGGGATACCAGAAGGTGAAGAAGCAAAGCAAAAGATAGAAAAACTTTTTGAAAAAGTAAGGATGGAAAACTTCCCTAATTTGATGAAAGAAAAGTCACACAAATCCAGGAAACACAGACAGTCCTACTCAAGAGGAACCCAAAGAGGCCCACTTCAGGAAACATCATAATTAAAATGGCACAATTCCAAGACAAAGAGAGAATCTTAAAGGCAGCAAGGGAGAAACAGGAAGTAACATACAAGGGAGCCCCAATAACACTAGCAGCTGACTTCTCAATGGAAATTCTCCAAGCCAGAAGGGAAAGGCAAGAAATATTCCAAGTAATGAAAACCAAGGGCCTGCAACTGAGACTGCTTTATCCAGTGAGGCCCTCAATTAAAATGGAAGGCCAAATAAGGAGACTCCCAAACTAAAGAAGCCTCAAAGAATATACCTCCTACAAACCAGATCTGCAAGAGATGCTAAAGGGTCTGCCTTAAGAACAGGAATAAAAACAGTGGGAGACAGAGGAAAACAGGTACAAAAAATGGCAATGAATAAGTACCTATCAATAATAACCTTAAATGTAAATGAGTTAAATGCCCCCAATCAAAAGACATAGAATAGATGACTGGATAAGATAAGATGGCCCACACATATGCTGCCTACCAGAGACCCATGTCAGAATAAAAGATTCACACAGACTGAAAGTGAAGGGCTAGAATCAAAAATTCCAAGCAAATGAATAGAAAAAAAAAAGCTGGTGTAGCAATACTCATAATGGACAAAATAGACTTCAAAAACAGAGCCATGAAAAGAGACCCAGAAGGTCACTTCGTAATACTCAAGGGAAGAGTCCAACAAGAAGATATCAACATTGTAAATATATATGCACTCAACATAGGAGAACCCAAATAGATAAAGAAAATCTTGGAGGACTTCAAGAAAAATATTGACAGCAACAGAATTATAGTAGATGATTTTAAAATCTGTCAAAAATGAATAGATCTCCCAAACAAATATCAACAAAGATATTGTGACATTGAAAAATGTCCTAGATCAAATGGACTTAACTGATATATATACAGAGCCTGTTACTGCAAAGAAGCAAAATACATATTCTTTTCAAATGCACATGGAAAATTTTCAAAGATAGACCACATGATAGGTCACAAAACAAGCCTCAATAAATTTAAGAACATTGAAATCATATCAAGCATTTTGTCTGACCACAAGGGACTGAAACTAGAAACCAACCTCAAGTAAAAAAAAAAAAAAATTCAAACTCATGGAGATTAAATAGTGTGCTATTAAACAATAAATGGGTTAAAAATGAGATTAAGGAATAAATCAAAAAGTTTCTGGAAACAAATGAAAATGATCTCACAACAATCCAAAATTTATGAGACACAGTGAAGGCAGTCCTAAGAGGGAAGTTCATAGTGATACAGGCCTACGTTAAAAAAATAGAAACACTTCAAATAAACAGCCTAACCCTACACCTACAAGAACTCAAGGAACGAAAACAAAAGACAGCCCACAGAAAGTAAAAGGAAAGAAATAACTAAGATTAGAGCAGAATTAAATGAAACAGAGACTAAAAACACAATTCTAAGTATCAATAAAACCAGGAGCTAGTTCTTTGAAAAGATAAACAAAATTGACATGCCTTTAAGCAGTCTCATCAAGAAAAGAAGAGAGAGGGCCCAAATAAACACAATCCAAAATATAAGAGGAGAGATCACAACTGATACCACAGAAATACAAAAGATTGTAAAAAATTACTATGAAGAACTATACGCCAAGAAATTTGAAAACCTAGGTGAAATGGACAAATTTCTACAAAACTATAATATTCCAAAATTGAAGAAAGAAGAAGCAGAAAGCTTGAACAGATCAATAATAGCTGAAGAAATTGAAGCAGTAATCAAAAATCTCCCCCCCCCCCACAAAAGCCCTGGACTAGATGGTTTCACAGGAGAATTTTACAAAGCATTTAAGGAAGAGCTGTCCCCTTTCCTTCACAGATTACACCAAAAAATTCAAGAAGATGAAAAACTCCTAAACTCTTTTTATGAAGCCAGCATCATCCTAATCCCAAAGCCAGATTAAGACATAACAAAGAAGGAAAACATCATGCCAATATCACTGATGAACATACATGCTAAAATTGTCAATGAAATATTGGTAAACTGCATCCAGAAATATGTTAAAAAGATCATACAACATGATCAATTGGGATTCATGCCAGGGATGCAAGGATGGTACAATATTCACAAATCAACTAATGTAATATATTACATAAACAAAATGAATGACAAAAATTATGTCATCATATCAATACATTCAGAAAAAGCATTTGGTAAGTTACAGCCCCCATTTATGATTAAAATACTCAGCAAAGTGGGAATAGAGGGAGCATTCCTCAACATAATAAAGGCCATATATGAGAGACCTACAGCCAACATCATACTCAATGGGCAAAATCTTAGAGCTTTCCCACTAAGATCTAAGGAACAAGACAAGGATGCTTGTTTTCACCACTCTTATTGAATATAGTATTGGAAGTCCTAGCCACGGCAATCAGAAAAGAAAAAGAAATAAAAGGCATCCAAAGGAGGAAGCAAAACTGTCATTGTTTGCAGATGACATGATAGTGTACATAGAAAATCTTTTTGACTCCACCAAAAAACTACTCGACCTAATAAGTGAATTTGGCAATACAGCAGGATACAATTTCAATATTCAGAAATCAAAGGCATTTTTGTATACCAGCAATAAAATATCAGAAACAGAAATTGTATGTTCCACAAATCAGGAAAAAAATCCCATTTGAGATAGCAAAAAGAAAAATAAAGTACCTAGGAATAAACCTAACCAAAGAAGTAAAAGACCTATAGTCAGAAAACTAGTCAGCATGGAAGAAAAAAATTAAGGAAGACACAAACAAATGGAGGCATGTACCATGCTTATGGATTGAAAGATTAACATCATCAAAATGTCCATACTACCCAAAGCAATTTACAGAGTAGATGCAATCCCTGTTAAAGTACCAATGACATATTTCACAGATATGGAACAAACATTTCAGAAATTTATGTGGAACCATAAATGACCCTGGATAGCTGCAGCAATTCTGAGAAAGAAGAACAAAATAATAGGGATCACAATATCTGATATCAAATTCTATTACAAGGCTACTGTAATCAAAACAGCCTGGAACTGGCATAAGAGCAGACATGTAGACTAATGGAACTGAACAGAGAGCCCAGAAATAAATCCAAGACTCTATGTTCAATTAATATTTGACAAAGGGGGAAGAAGCATAAATTGGAGTAAAGATAGCCTCTTCAACAAATGGTGTTGGGAGAACTGGACAGCTACATGCAAAAAAAATGAAACTCGATCACCAACTTACACCATACACAAAAATAATTCAAGGTGAGTAAAAGGTTTAAATATAAGTCGCGACACCATAAAAATCCTAGAGGAAAATAGCGGCAGGAAAATCTCAGACATTCTACGTAGCAACATCTTCACTGATATGTTCCATGAAGCAAGGGACATAACGGAAAGAATAAATAAATGGGACCTCATCAAATTAAAAATCATCTGCACAGCTAAAGAAAACAGCAGTAAAATGAAAAGAGAACCAACCATATGGGAAAACATATTTGCCAATGATACCTCAGATAAGGGTTTGATCTCCAAAATATATAAAGAACTCACACAACTCCACTCCAGGAAGACAAAAAAAAACAATTAAAAAATGGGTAAATGAGTTGAACAGACACTTCTCCAAGGAGGACATACAGAGTGTCCAGAGACATATGAATAAATGCTCAGTATCACTAACCATCAGAGAGATGCAGATTAAAACCACAATGAGATACCACTTCACACTACAGAGAATGGCTTTCAGAATCAAATCAACAAAGAAGTGTTGGAGAGGATGTGGAGAAAAGAGAACCCTAGTGCACTGTTAGTGGGAATGCAGACTGGTGCAGCCACTATGAAAAACAGTATAGAATTTCCTCAGAAAACTCTAAATGGAACTGCCTTTTGACCCAGCAATTCCACTGCTGGGATTATATCATAAGGAGCCTGAAACACCAATCCAAAAGAACCTATGCACCCCAATGTTCATAGCAGCACGATTTACAATAGCCACGTGCTGGAGGCAACCTAAGTCCCCATCACTAAATGAGTGGATCAAAAAACGTGGTACATTTATATAATGGAATTCTACATAGCAGAGAGAAAGAAGGAGCTCCTACTCTTTGTGACAGCATGGATGGAACCGAAGAGTATTATGCTATATGAAATAACCCAGTTGGTGAGGGACAACTACCATTTGATCTCACTTTCAACTGAAACATAATGAACAAAAGAGAAAAAAAACAAACAAAATATAACTGGAGACATTGAAATTAAGAACAATCTGACAGTAAGCAGAGGGGAGGGAGGAGGGGATAATGCGGGGAAAGGTTTTCAAGAACTTCTATAAAGGGCACATGGACAAAACTAAAAGGGAGGGTGGAGCAAGGGAGGGAAGTGGGTTTGGCTGGAGTTGGGGGGAAATGCAGACAACAGTAGTTGACCAACAATAAAATAATTTAATTAATTAATTAGTTAATTAATTAAAATAAAATAAGCAGAGGACCTGAACAGATAATTTTCTTAAGAATACATGCAAATGGCTGACAGATACTTGAAACCATGCTCAACTTCACTATCTATAAGGGAAATTCAAATCAAAACAATGAGATACAATCTCACACCTGTTAGAATGGATATTATCAACAAGACAACATATAACATGTGTTGGAGAGGATGTAAAGAAAAAGGAACCCTCATACACTGCTGGTGGGAATGTTAATTGGTACAACCACTACAGAAAATAGTATGGAGTTTCATCAAAAAATTAAGAAAAGAACTCACATAGGACCTAGCAATTCCTCTTCTGGTATCTACCCCTTAAAATTAAAAACACTTATTTATAAATGTATATGTACCCCTATATTCATTGCAGCATTATTCACAGTAGTTAAGACATAAAAACCATCTGTGTCCTTTGGTGGGTGATTGGATAAAGCAGATGTGGTACATGTATGAAATGGAATTAGATTCAGCTGTAAGAAAGGATGGAATATTGATATTTGGAAGAAAATGAATGAATCTTAAGAGTATCATGCTAAACAAAATAAACCTTACAGAAAAGAACAAGAACTATGATTTCACTTATATGTAGACTATAAAACAGAAAGCAATAAATGAATAAACAATATGAACAGGATGATACTCCAACTATCTGAACCATCCAGCAAGGGCTCTTTCTCTCTCTTTCTCTCTCTTTTTTTTTTTCTTGATAGAAGCATAATACTTGCTGTATTACATATTTCATGCACTGAAAACAAAATAAGCAGATTCTGGAAGTTCTTTGGAAATACCAAGAATTTTTTGAAAGCTAGATTTACATAAGACTTTAACATGAGATATCATTAACCCATTCTACTAAAGCAGATCCACCAGAACATCCGACAAATAAGACACCTTATACTTCTGAATTTTTTTCCTCTCATAGTTTTGTTTGAAACAAATGTAAATGACTATGCTGAAGTTTACATACAATGAATTGAAATAAAGTCACCTTAGGTTTAAGATGTCAATTTAATAAACCATACTCAAATTAGATTGTTTTTGTGGATGTTAAATGGGAAATACAAAAAAAGCAAATACAACTATTTTGAAAGTTTAATCTTTTCCAGTCTTATTTATCATAGTACAACCTGTTTTTCTTTCCCACTGACACCACCTGACCCTTACTGAGGACCCTAATGAGACCCACATGATGCACCTTTAACTATAAAGTAGAGCAAGACTGAGCTTGGGAAATAACATACTCATACATTTATTATCTTTCTCTCAAATACAGAGACACACTTGGCATCACACTCCTGACATGCCTACTGTTATGATGACTGAGAGGCATCAGTCCAAACCTATATGAACAGTAGAGGGTCAGATGATGTGGAAAACTCAACAAATAGATAAGCAAGTTGAGGACACTAAGCATGATGCCAGAACCTGGGGATACCAAAATGAGCAAAATTAGATCATTTTACTGAAGAAGAAACAGACTCAATGAGTTATGACAGGCCCAATGACGTATAGCCAACAAGAGGCAGAGCTGACATTAAAACTTTGGTCTCCCTCCAAGACCTGTACTCCTGAATCACATAAGGATAGCCCTCCACATGATCATTTTCAAAGGACCTACAATCAAGTAGGTAGAAAGAGATCGGTTAGTACAGTATATGTTTTCTTTTGATCAAAATGGGACATTGCAGGGAGAAACTTCACTATGCTGTTCAGGGAGGAGAGTTATTAAAGTTTTTGAAAGACATGTTCTTCAAGCTGTGTTGTGAGAGACCAGTGACTGCAGAAAGGCAAGGACTAAGGGGAAGAGCATCATTCTAAGCCAAGAGAGAACTGTAATATGTGTGTCACCTTGGCAACCAGGGCAACTCGCAAGTGCACAAAGTATTCTGGGGATTGCAGGAGGGGCAGGGCAGGACACACTGAAAATCCATGGAGGGCAGGCTCCAGGAGGGGATCAGGGAGAGCATCAGAGTCCAGGAGGAGAACAGGTGGTGGCTGGGAGTAGGAGGTGGGCAAGGAGCCCAAGGAAGAGAGGGGGTGCATCCAACTTGTGAGCAGATGATGGCATTCTGCAGGACTGAACCCAGATCAGACTTCCTGGTGTCTGCAGGTGGCTGCTGAGGGAAGAGCTGAGTCAGAGGGGAATTAGCAGTTTGGCAAATATCTCCCCTGACTCCTGGCTGCTGAAGGCTGGGTTTCCTGGGCTCTCGGCCTGGAGGATGGTAGGAGAGGAGGGGAAGATGTTCAGGCTACAGGTCCCATGGAGATCTGTCAACAGCCTCCAGCATAGGCCTGCCACTGACAGGTGCCATACCATGCCCCTTTCCCTATCAACAGCTTCAGACCCTGCAAGCCTATCAGCAACCCAAGGAAGAGCCATATGATTGTTAAATAAAAGATTCCTTTCTTTTCAAGCCTTGCTTTTCAGGAAATATGTACTATGTAGTTTTAACAACTTAGTTTTCATAAAGATTTTTGTTCTTGTGTTATTTTCAGCTCTTGAATCTATGTAGTAGTTATAATAACAAACATTTAAACAGCTATTTTTGCCAGATATTTCACTAATTAAGTAACAGACTTCTTTCCTTTCCACCAAACTCTGCCTCCAGAGTTTTTGCCTGTTGGCAGCACATGGTAGGACCACTACTGATTGGGTTTAGTAACAGAAAATAGCAACTCTGATAAGCCCCTACTCACTCATGACAGGCCATCCCCAAAAGGGGTGGGACTGTGAGTTTTCCCAGTTGCTGAGAAATCCTCTGCACACCCACTACAGACATCAGCCACTTGAACATGCCTGGCAGGTGGAAAAGAAACAGGTCTGAGAAAAAGATAAGACTCTAAGAAGGAGGAAGGATCACCTGAGTTTTTGGACTACAAACTGTGGTCAGGGTAAGGAATGGCCAAAAAAGGCCATATTGCTAGGATTGGGTGAGAAACACCTGAAGTTTGGAGGCCACAGTTTGCAGCATTTGTTGGCAGAAGACAGAACCCAAAAACCTGCCTGTGAGCAGGAGTTGTGGGCTCAAGTTTTGCTTATTTACGTTCACAGTTTGCCTGCATTCTTTTGGTTATAGTTTCAGGCCTGCACATCCAGGCCAGTAAGGACGGTTCTGCGCTGGCTCCAGG
The DNA here is from genome assembly GCA_004027475.1 of Anoura caudifer. NCBI lineage: Eukaryota > Metazoa > Chordata > Mammalia > Chiroptera > Phyllostomidae > Anoura > Anoura caudifer. Next base: position 15,233 of record PVKU01004373.1, on the reverse strand, counting down.
ACAGTTCTGTGCTGGCTCCCTAGTGGAGGGAGCCCACTAGGTAGGAATTTGGCAGACTGGAGCATGTACTGCCATTATCCAATGTCCAAGAAAGTATCAATTTATTATTTTAATATTATGGGGCCTATGTAAACTTTGGATTGTGTGGAAAGTTGGCCTGTGGATGGTTCCCTAGATTACTGTACCATTGTGCAATTGCAACAGTATTGCCAAAAGTTATACAAATGTGCTGAAATCTGTTATGTCAAGGTATTTTTGTCCTTGCATAATAGGATTCTACCAGAGAAAGAGGTCCACTTGACAGTGCAGAGAAGGGAAGGGGCCTTGAAATGTCTTCCTGATAGTAAAGTAAGGAAGAAAAGGAGAATGAGGAAATAAACCTCATGAATATTCTGAACCTACAGGACTCAGGACTCAAGGTTGGTGGCAGGAGGACCTCCCCCATCACAACCCCTTCTGCTAGTTACCCTTGGAGTGAGGCCCACAGAGCTAATGATGCTACCCCTGCATGACGAGGGACAGGTCTTCCCCTTGAAGACCCATCAGGGTACCCAATTTGGCCTGGGAGCCTCCCTATCCAGAGCAAGGCAGTTTCCTTTGAGGCAATACCTTATAGGCAGAGTAAATCAGAAAGGCCAGCCTGCTGGCTACTATTGGCCCATACTTCATTTTTCACTTCAGAATTACTGAATTGGAAGAAGTCCTACCCCTCATATAGGCAGGATCCTCAGAGAATGGCAGATTTTATTGTCTTCATTTTTGCCACTCATCATCCAAACTGGGCAGATATACAGGGTGTCCTTAACATATTGTTAACCATAGATGAGAGATGACTGGTTTTAAATTAAGAGGCCCAACATCTCCAACAAGAGAATCCCCATGTCAATCCAAACCCAGCTGGGGCAATTCCCTTGACAGAGCCTGACTGGAACCCAAATGATGGGAACCTAGACTTCTTGGAACATTACAGAAAGTGCATAGTGGATGGTCTTAAGAAGGGAGTGTCCAAGCAAAAAGTCCAAATATAGCACAAGCCTTTCACCAAAAACCAGATGAGGACCATTCTGAATATTTAGAGAGAATCTAACAGACCTATAGAAAAAAACATTGATGCTGATATGCAGGCACTAGAGAATGTGCAAATGGTGAACATGACCTACATTGGACAAAGGGACTTGGATATTAGAAGGAAACTCCAGAAGTTAGATGCATTGGCAATGCGTCCCTCTCAGCTAGTAGATATAGCCTTTAAATTCTATAATGCCTGGGAAGCAAGGAAGATAAAATAGGTCATGGTGTTCTTAGAAACAGGGTGGTGAGACCAGAAAAAGAGACAGGACCCTAAATGGAAAAAGAGAGGCCCACTAGCTGCCAATCAGTGCGCCTATTGCAAGGAGAAGGACCATTGGAGGAAGGAGTGTTTGAAACTCAAAAGGAAAAATAGAGATGAAAACCCTCACTGAGAAATGCTAAAAAGGTGAGAGGAGGCTGGTGATGAATGAGGAGTCCCAAGGTCTCCCTTGGACAACTCCTGACCTATTATTATTTACCTACAGGAACCCCAGGCATAGCTAATGGTGAGAAACAAACCAATAGATTTTTTTATAGATATGGGAGCTACGTAATGCTGAATAAAAAAATAACCAAGAAAAGTTTGGATGCAGAAATGCTTACTGGTATGACTGGGCAATTACGAAAACAGGTGTTCCTTCAACCCCTAGATTGCCATCTTGGGGAGTAGAGGATTGCATGTAGGTTTCTCTGCATGCCAGATCATTGCTATGCCAGGACTTACTTTGCAAATTGCATGCACAAATAACTTTTTCTACTGAAAAACAGCAGTTATGTGTAGAGTTCCCACTGGAATATACTCTCTGGATCCAGGCACTCCTGACTTGCTTGGAAGGTCCCAGAGGTAAATTCTTTCCACTTGAGATTTGTGAACAGGTCAATCAAACCATTTGGGCTGATGGAATGCCAGACAAAATGGTTAATGCCCAAGCCATAAAAGTCAACCTAAAAGAAGGCAGTGTGGATCTCACAGAAGAAAGAGTACCCCTTAAAAGGAGGTTTTAGAAGGGATTCAACTAATATGGCTGAAGTTCTTAAAATTGGGACTATTTTGGTCATGTCAGTCTCCCTATAACACTCCCATTTTGCCCATCAGAAGACCTTACTCGGATGAACATTGGTTTGCACAGGATCTTAAAGACGTAAAAGACATTGTGCAAGACATTCATCCTATGGTGCCCAAACTCTATACTCTGCTGACGATGGTGCCTGGAAATAGCAATGGTTTTCAATCTCAGACTTGAAGGATACCTTTTTCTGCATCCCAATGGATGAATAGGCTTAACTACTGATTGCCTTTAAATGGCAGGACCCAGAAACAAGAGTCACACTCCAATCCTGCTGCACTGTGCTGCCACAAGGATTTAAGAACTCTTGAACTATATTTGGTGAAGTATTAGCCAAGGGTTAAAGGGATGTTCAATTGAGATCAGGAGTTATTCTGCAATATGTAGATGACAAATTGATAACTAACAATACATATGAGAACTGTTTGCTCAACACATCACAGTTCTAGAGCCGAGTCTGCAAAGCCCAGATTTGCAAACAGGAAGTGGCATACCTGGGATTTCAATTGAAACAGAGCACTAGGAATTTGATGGTGGATAGAAAGCAAGCCACTGTTACATTAAAAATCCCAGACAACTGAAGGCAGCTTCGTGGGCTGTTGGGGATTACGGGATTCTGCTGAATTTGGATTCAAAACTTTGGACTTACATATAGCAAAACCACAGTATAATTCCTTAAAAGGACTGGACTCTAAACCTTTCAAATGGATGAGGGATTGTCAGGAAGCACTTGATAACTTGAAGGAAAAGCTAGTTTGGGCTGCCACACTAGGATTGCCCAATTTACAGAAGCCTTTTAAATTGTACTTTCATGAAGGACAGGGGATTGGACTGGGGTTAGTAACCCAGACTCTGGGAGACATCCCTTGACCCATAGCCTATCTTTCAAAGAATTTGGATCACATGACAAAGGGATGGTCACCATGCCTCTGGGCAGTAGCAACTACCTGTGACATTTTACAGGAATCTGAGTTTACTTTGGGACAGCCTACTACAATATTGGTAACACACAAGGTCCTAACACTACTGAAACAGAAAGGAGGTTATTGGCTGATAGCAGGGTGCATGGGAAAATACCAGGCCATTCTTTTAGGTAACCTCAATGTTACCTTGCAGACTACCAGCCACCCTTCCCCCAGACAAGAAAGGGAGACTCAGTGCTCAAGCATGACTACTTGGAAATCATTGACAAAGTTTATTCAAGCGGGTTCGATCTACTGGATTAATCACTGATGGCAACAGACTGGGAGCTGTAACCAAACAAGAGCAGCTTCATGAACAACAGCCAATGATGAGGTGGGTATGCAGTTTCACCACTGACAAGGTAATAGAAGCCAAGCCCTTGTGCCAGGAACTTCAGCACAGAGGGTTAAACTGAGAGCCCTCGTGAGAGCTTTAGTATCATTCCAGGGAAAGAAGGATAGCATCTATATGGACTCCAAACATGCCTTCATGGTAGTCTATGCCCATGAAGTAATATGGAAAGAGAAAGGACTCTTAACCTTGGAGAACAAGGATGTTAAACATAAAGAGGAGATTTTACAATTGCTAGAGGCAGTGAATCTACCAGACCCGGTTGTCATAATGTACTGACAGTTCCTTGTCCCTTCACTGCCAAAGACACTGAAGGGAGCATTCCCAAACAAGCCAGGGAAACCAAACTGCTGATGAAGCAGTGAGACAAGCAGCTGAAGGGTCACCACACCTAGGGGTTTTGATCCCCTGCTTTGACTTGTCAAAATTTAAACCTCATTACACTGAGTGAGGTGAGGAATGGGCCCATGAATGGGGATTTACTAACACTGATTCCAATTCCATATGGAAGATCAACACCCATGGTATGATCTTACTTCCTGAGACTCTAGTGTATACCATCCTCAAGCACCTACCTGAAGGGTCCCATTATGGAAGGGATGCATTAATGGACCTCATTAGGCTCCATTTGAAGTGCCCTCATTTGCAATGGACTGTTCAGAGGATCACACAAGCCTGTCAGACATGTGCGAAAAACAGTCCTAAGACAGAACACACCCCAGCACAAAGGGAGTACAATAAAAAGGGTTATGCCGATTTGAGGACTGGCAGGTGGCTCTTACATAAATGCCCAAAACCAAAGGGAATTTAAAATTTATGTTATTATTTGTGGACACTTTATCTGGATGGGTTCAGGCATACCCAGCTAGAACTGGGAAGGCAACTGAAGTAGCAAAAGTTTTACTTAAAGAAATGATTCCTAGCCAAACCAGCACTGCAAGATATGCTAAAGAGACTGTTTTAAGAAGAGGAAGAAAAAGAGCAAGAGAGAAAGGAACAGAGGTACAAAGGGGGAAATGAATAAGTACCTATCAATAATAACCTTAAATGTACATGGATTAAATCCTCCAATCAAAAGACATAGGGGAGCTGAATGGATAAGAAAACATGACCCGCACATATGCTGCCTACAAGAGACCCACTGCAGAACAAAAGACCTAAAAAGACTGAAAGTGAAGGGCTGGAAACAAATATCCCACGCAAATGAAGAGAAAAAAAGCTGGGGTAGCAATACTTATATCAGACAAAATAGACTTTAAAGCAAAGGCCATAAAAAAAAAGACCCCCAGAAGGTCACCTCATAATACTCAAGGGAAGAATACATCAAGAACACATAAACATTATAAACATATATGCAAACAACATAGGAGCACCCAAATATATAAGGAAAATCTTGGAGGCCTTCAAGAAAAATATAAACAACAACACATTTATACTAGGGGATTGTAACACCCCACTGTCAATAATAGACAGATTTTCCAAACAAAATATCAACAATGATATTGTGGCATTGAACAATGTCCTAGATCAAATGGCCTAACTGATATATATAGAACTTTCATATCTTAGAAGCAAAATATAAATTCTCTTCTAAAGCATTGGGAACATTTTCAAACATAGACCACATGATAGGACACAAAGTAAAACTCAACAAATTCAAGAAAATTGAAAGCATATCAAGCATTTTCTCAGACTACAAGGGCCTGAAACTAGAAGCCAACCTCAAGGAAAAAATTCAAAACACTCAGATTCAAGGAGATTGAATAGCATGCTATTAAACAATGAATGGATTAATAATGAGATCAAGGAAGACATTAAAAGCTTTCCAGAAACAAAGGAAAATGAACACACATGAGTCCAAAACTTATGGGACACAGTAAAGGCAGTCCTAGAGGGAAATTCAGAATGATGCAGGCCTACTCAAAAAAGGTAAAAACATTTCAATAAACAACCTACCTCTACATCTACAAGAACTGGAGAGACAATAACAAACTAAGCCCAGAATGAGTAGAAGAAAGTAAATAACCAAGATCGGAGCAGACTTAAACAACATAGAGACTAAAAGAACAAATCAACAGATCAATAAATCCAGGAGCTTGTTCTTTAAAAAGATAAACAATATCGAAAAAACTTTAACCTAACTCATCAAGAAAACAAGAGATGACCCAAATTAATAAAATTGTAAATTAAATAAAAAGGATAGATTACCACTGATACTACAGAAATACATAGGATTCTAGGAAATACTATGAACAACTATATGCAAGAAATTTGAAAACCTGGATGAAATGGACAAATTTCTAGAAAAATATAATCTTGGAAAACTAAATGAAAAAGTGGAGCCCAGTTCTCCTTGTGCCCAGCTGGAACACCTAGCCAATTTTCTGATGAACAGAGTTAACATCCAATGGAATCCCACCTTACAAGAAGTTTGGAGGCAAAAAATTGCAAAGGACATTGAAAAACAGACAGTGAGGACAGTGCACTGGGATGGAAAGGCCCCTGGGATCTGCACCATGACCAAGGCTGCTGTGGCCCCTGGCCCAGCACCTGCTGGAGGATATGAGGAGGAGAGTTAGAGAACCAGCTCTCTCCCCCACCAGAGCAGGGAGGGCAGCCTGTCACTAGGAGGGACCTGGATTTTGAAAGTCACTGGGGGAGGTAGAGATGAAGTGGGAGACACACAGAGGTGGTACAAATCCACTGGGACTGTGGACATGGCACCAGAGAAATTGGGGTGCCAGTGACACCTGGAGAAGGGAGGAGTTGGGCTGTTTCAGACCCTGACTTGGATAGTCCCTGGACTGTGAAAAGTGGAGCTGTGTGGTGCACTCGTAAGAACAGTGGGCAGCTAATTTAAGGAACTCTCCAGCAGTGGCTGGTGAGCCCTGAGGGAGATTTTAGCTGCACTCACCCAGAGTGAATGACAGAGGGGAACTGTGTGCCCTGCTAGTCTTGCACTCCACCCCCAGAGACAGTAGCCCAGATGAACCTGGAACGCTGCCTGTCTCACACTGCGTGCACCCAGAGTGAGTGCCAGAGGGAAACCTTGTACCCCACTAGTCTTGTACTGCATGCCCAGAGTGAGTAGTAGATGGGAACTGTGCACCCATTTGTCTTAGGCTCCATGCCAGAGATTGACTCATGCTGTGAGCAGCTGAGTGGCTGATTAGAGCCTGGCAGCTCATGGAAGCCCTGGACCAAGGCTAGGAAACTATGAATAGTGCAACTCAAACCTGGTCCCCATCCTCTCAGAATCAAAGGAAGGTAGAAAAGCAAAGCCCAGCCCCCCTCTTCCTGTAGCATCTAGGAAGACCAGCAAAACCCCACTGAACAGGTTTAAAGTCAGCAGGAGGCTTATTATTATCTTTTCTTTTTCTTTTCTTCTTCCAAGTGAGACCAGAAAACCAGGAGTTGCAAAGGGTCCAGAGACAGATCAAAATGGGGAACACAAGGCTAACCCCAAAAACTGAGAAACTGAGACAAATGTCACTTTGCTATCCCAAAGAGCTGGCATTTTATTGTATGTGTATTACTTATTATCTTCAATAATTTTTTACCACTTTTATTTTATTAGTATTTTTTCATTTCTCTTCCTCATGTTTAATTTTCTTTGTTTTATTTCCCTGTTTAATTGCATTGCTTGAATGTTTTTCTTTATTGTTTCTATTATATTTTAATTTTTCTTCTTTCACTTCACCAGTGTTCCAATAACACCCAACTCCTGATCAGGTACTTTCTGTTCTATTTATCCAAGTCATTTATTTCTTGTCATATTATTGTTTTTCCAGTACTATTGTAAATAATTGTTGTTCCATATAATCATACATACTACACAGCAACCCTCCATGACCTTAGCCCACTTCACTTTAACCCTGAGCATTATTATTGTTGTGGTTAACTCTATTCTCTCTCATACTACATCTATTTTCTATACTTTAATCTCACTATATCTCATCATCTAACCTTGTACAAATATTTTGTTTCTGGATTCAGCTCACAATCATCCTCCCCTCCAACAAGAGTCTTATCTCTCTTTCACCTTTTATAAAAAGTGGCTAATTGGGTGAAATATCACAGTTAATGCTATACTTATCCAAAGAACCTCCTGTCTCTTCTCTACTTGCTGTTACTTTAAACCCCATAAAATACTCTCTTGCTGTCTTAATCCATTTTGCCTACCCCCTGCCACTGATCACATACAAGAATAGGTTGGAGCTGCGAGCCTCGGTATACCTGCTGGAGGAGAAAAACCACCAATAAAGGAACCACCAAAAGGTACAAGCCCAAGTACAACAAGAGATCCCACACAAACAGAAGAAAGAGAAAACCTAGAATATCCAGTCAAGGAGATCAGAGACCACTGAACTTCATAGAATTCCTACCATAGAAGTTTACTCTACAAAGACAGCTAAACAAAGCAAAACATAAGGAAGCAGAAAAACAAACAAAAGGAGTCAACTAAAATGAGGAGACAAAAAAAGAACATGCAATCAAAAGGAATGGAACCAAAATATCAGATATAGAATTCAAATTAATGGTTATAAAGATGCTCAAGGAGTTCACAGACAACTAAAAGCAACTGAGTGAGAAATAAATCAGCATGGAAAAGGAAATAGAAACTATAAACAAAACCCAGGAAGAAATGAACAATAAATTCTCAGAAATAAAAAGCACATTAGAAGGAATTATAAGCAGGCTGGATGAAGCAGAGGATTGAATCTGCAAGTTGGAGGACAAGGTAGAAAAAAACTCCTAGGGAGCAAGAACAAAAAAAGAGACTCAGAAAGAAGGAACAGGTGGTCAGGGAACTGCAAGACAACATGCAACGTAACAATATCTGTATAATAGGGATTCCAGAAGGAGAAGGAGAAGAGCAAGGGACAGAAAACCTGTTTGAAACAGTAATAATGGAAAACTTCCTTAATTTGATGAGAGAAAAAGTCACAAAAATCCAGGAAACACAGACTGTCCCAATCAAGAGGAACCCAAAGAGGCCCACTTCAAAGACACATCATAATTAAAGCTGCAAAATTCCGAGACAAAGAGAAACTCTTAAAGGCTGCAAGGGAGAAAAAAGAAGTAATATACAAATGAGCCCTGATAAGGCTAGCAGCTGATTTCTCAATGAAAACGCTCCAAGCCAGAAGAGAAGGGCAAGAAACACTCCAAACAATGAAAGCCAGAGGGCTGCAACCAAGATTACTTTACCCAGCAAGGCCCTCAATTAAAATACAAGGCCAAATGAGGAGCATTCCAGACAAAAGGAGTCTAAAAGAATACACCTCCACCAAACCAGCTCTGCAAGAGATTCTCTGCTTTAAGAGTAGGAAGGAAGACAGTGAGAGAGAAAGGAACACAGGTACAAAAAATGGCAATGCATGAGTACCTATCAATTATAACCTTAAATATAAATGGATTAAATGCTCCAATCAAAAGACATAGAGTAGCCCAATAGATAAGAAAGCATGACCCACACATATGCTTTCTGCAAGAGACCCACCTGACAACAAAAGACTTACACGGACTGAAAGTGAAGGGCTAGAGACAAATATTCCAAGCAAACAAATAGGAAAAAAAAGGCTGGGGTTGCAATACTCATATCAGACAAAATAGACTTCAAACACAGAGCCATAAAAAGAGACCTAGAAGTTCACTTCATAATACTCAAGGGAAGAATCCATCAAGAACACATAAACATTGTCAATATATATGCACCTGACATAGGAGCACCCACATACACAAAGAAAATCTTGGAGGACTTCAAGAAAGATATTGACAGCAACATAATTATAGTAGGGGATTTCAACACCCCACTGTCAAAAATGGAGAGATCTTCCAAACAAAATATCAACAAAGATATTGTGGCATTAAAAAATGTCCTAGATCAAATGAACTTGACTAATATATTTAGAGCCTTTCATCCCCAAAAAGCAAAATACACATTCTTTTCAAATGCACATGGAAAATTTTCAAAGATAGACCACATGATAGGTCACAAAATAAGCTTCAACAAATTAAAAAAATATGAAATCATAACAAGCACTTTCTCTGACTACAAGGAACTGAAACTAGAAAAAACCTCAAGGAAAAAACTCAAAAACACTCAAACTCATGGAGATTGAATAGCATACTATTAAACAATGAATGGGTCAAGAAGAGACAAAGGAGGAAATCAAAAAGTTCCTGGAAACAAATGAAAACGAACTCACAACAACCCAAAACTTAGGGGCCAGAGCAAAGGCAGTCCTGAGAGAAAAGTTCATAGCTATACCGGCCTATGTAAAAAAAAAAAAGAAAACATTTCAAATAAATACCCTAACACTATGCCTACAAGAACTCAACAAACAACAACAAAGACAGCCCAGAGAAAGTACAAGGAAGGAAAACGAAGACCAGAGTAGAATTAAATGACATAGAGACGAAGAGCACAAACTAAGGATCAATGAATCCAGGAGATGGTTCTTTGAAAAGATAAACAAAATTGACAAAGCCTTTAAGAAAGCTCAAGAAAAAAAAGAGAGAGGAACCAAATAAACACAGCATACACCACAGAAATACAAAGGATTGTGAAAAATTACTATGAAGAACTATATGCCAAGAAATTTGAAAACCTAGGTGAAATGGACAATTTTCTAGAAAAATATAATCTTCCAAACTGAACGAAGAAGAGCAGAATCCTGAAGAGACCAATAATAGCTGATGAAATTGAAGCAGTAATCAAAATACTCCCAACACACAAAAGCCATGGACCAGAGTTTCACAGGAGAATGTTACATGATTACTACCATGGTTTCACAGGAGAATTCTACAAAGCATTTAATGTGGAGCTAACCCCTATCCTTCACAGACTATTCCAAAAAATCCAAGAAGATGGAAGACTCTCAAACTTTTTGTATGAAGCCAGCATCATCCTAACCCCAACACCAGATAAACAAAACAAAGAAAGAAAACTACAGACCAATATTGCTAATGAACATAGATGCTAAAATCCTCAACAAAATATTGGCAAACCACATTCAGCAACACATTAAAAAGATAATACACCATGACCAGGTGGGATTCATCCCAGGAATACAAGGATGGTACAATATTCCCAAATCAATAAATATAACACACCCCATAAACAAAAACAAAGATAAAAATCACATGATCATATCAATAGATGGGGGGAAAGCATTTGATAAGGCACAGCACCTGTTTATGATAAAAACATTCAGCAAAGTGGGAATAGAGGGAGTATTCCCCAATGTAATAAAGGCCATATAATTAGAGACCTATAGCCAACATCATATTCAATGGGCAAAAACTAAAATCTTTCCCACTAAGATCAGGAACAAGATATGGTTGTCCAATTTCACCACTCCCATTCAACAAAGTATTGGAAGTCCTAGCCACAGCAATCAGACAATAAAAAGAAATAGAAGGTATCAAAATTGGAAAAGAGGAAACAAAACTGTCATTGTTTGCAGATGACATGATAGCATACATAGAAAACCCTATATAGACTCCACCAAAAAACTTCTTGACCTAATAAATGAATTTGGCAAAACAGCCAGATACAAAGTCAATATCCAGAAATCAAAGGCATTTTTGTACACCAACAATGAAATATCAGAAACAAAAATCAGGAAAAAAATACCATTTGATATAGCAACAAGAAAAATAAAATACCTAGGAATACACCTAACCAAAGAAGTAAAAGATTTGTATTCAGAAAACTACACAACAATGAAGAAAGAAATTAAGGAAGACACAAACAAATGGAAACACAGACCATGTTCATGGGTCAGAAGAATTAACATCATCAAAATGTCCATACTACCCAAAGGAATTTATAGATTCAATGCAATACCTATTAAAGTACCAATGGCACTTCACAGATATAGAACAAACAGTTCAAAAATTTATACACAACCATAAGTGACCCCAAATAACTGCAGAAATTTTGAGAAAGAGCAAAGTAGGAGGAATCACAATACCTGATATCAAAATGTATTACAAAGTTACTGCATTCAAAACAGCTTGGTACTGGCATAAGAACGGACACATGGACCGATTGAACAGAATAGAGAGCCCAGAAACAAATCCAAGTCTCTACAGTCAATTAATATTCAACAAAGGGGTCAGCAACAAAAAAAATGGAGCAAAGATAGCCTCTTCAACAAATGGTATTGGGAGAGCTGGACAGCTTCATTAAAAAAAAAATGAGACTCAAGCACCAACTTACACCATACACAAAAATAATTTCAAGGTGTATAAAAGATTTAAATGTAAATCATGATACCATTAAAGTCCTAGAGGAGAACATAAGCAGGAAAATCTCAGATATTCCATGCAGCAATATTTTCACTGACATGTCCCCTAGAGCAAGGGACAAAAAGGAAGGAGTAAACAAGTGGGATCTCATCAAAATAAAAAGCTCCTCCATGGCTAAAGAAAACAGCATTAAAATGAAAAGAGAACCAGCCAAATGGGAAAACATTTTCACCAATGATACTTCAGACAACGCCTTGATCTCCAAAATATATAAAGAACTCACATGACTCCACTCTAAGAGGACAAGCAACCCAATTAAAAAATGGACAAAAGAGTTGAATAGACACTTCTCCAAGGACATACAGATGGACTAGAGACATATGAAAGGATGCTCAGTATTGCTAGCCATCAGAGAGATGCAAATTAAAACCACAATGAGATACCACTTCACACCAGTCAGAATGGCCATCATAAACAAAGCAATAAACAACAAGTGTTGGAGACAGTTGTGGAGAATAGGGAACCCTAGGGCACTGTTGGTGGGATTGCAGACTTGTGCAACCACTGTGGAAAACAGTATGGAATTTCCTCAGAAAATTAAAAATGGAACTGCCTTTTGACCCAGCATTCCACTGCTAGGATGATATCCTAAGAACCCTGAAACACAAATCCAAAAGAACCTATGCACCCCAATGTTCAAAGCAGTACAATTTACAATAGCCAAGTGCTGGAAGCAACCTAGGTGCCCATCGGTAAATGAATGGATCAAGAAACTGTGGTACATTTACACAATGGAATTCTATGCAGAAGTAAGAATCAAGGAGTTCCTATTCTTTGAGACAGAATGGATGGAACTGGAGAGCATTATGCTAAGTGAAATAATCCAGGTGATGAAAGACAAATACCATATGGCATCACCATTAACAGGAACCTAATCAACAAAACCAACAAGCAAGCAAAGTATAGTCAAAGACTTTGAAATTGAGAACAGGCTGACAGTGATCAGAAGGGAGAGGGGAGGGGATAATGGGGGGAAAGGGTGAATAGTTTACAGGAACCATTATAAAGGACATATGGACAACAAGGGGGGTGGATATGGGGGGATGGAGGTGGGGAGGACTGGGGTGGTGGGGAGGGGTGGGAGGAAGCAAAAAAGTGTACTTGAACAACAGTATAAAAAAATAACAAAAAAGCTGAATGAAAAAGAAGCAGGAAGTCTAAACAGACCGACACAGCTAATGAAATTGAACAAGCAATCAAAAAATTCCGAGCACACAAAAAGCACTGGACCAGAGAGTCTCAAAGGAGAATTTTACAAAACATTTAAAGAACAGCTATCCTCTATTTTTTTCCTAATAATATTCCAAAAAAATCCAAGCAGAGGGAAGAATTCCAATCTCTTTTCATGAGGGCAGCATTATCCTAATCCCAAAACCAGAAAAAGACAAAACAAAGAAATAAAACTATAGGCCAACATCATTGATGAACATAGTTGCTAAAATCCTCAACAAAATATTGCCAAACTGCATTCAAGAGTAATTAGAGAGATCATACAACATGATCAAGTAGGATTCATCCCAAGCATTTAAGGATGTTTCAATATTCAAAAATCAATAAACCTAATACATCACATATACAAAAGGAAAGACAAATATTGCATAATCATATCAATAGATGCAGTAAATCACTTGATACAGTACATTACCCTTTTATGATAAAAACAATCAGCAAAGTGGGAGTAGAGTGAGCATACCTCAATATAATAAAAGCCATATAGAGAAACCTATAGCCAACATTATACCCAATGGACAAAAACTTAAATCTTTCCCACTGAGATCAGGAACTAGACAAGGATGTCTGCTTTCATCACTTCTATTCAACTTAGTTTTGGAACACAGTGATCAGACAAGAAAAAGAAATAAAAGGCATCCAAATTGAAAAGGAGGAAGTAAAACTGTCACTATGTGCACCTGATGTGATAGTGTCCATAGGAAATCCTATAGACTCCACCAAAAATCTACTTGCCCTAGTAAGTGAATCTGGCAAAATGGTGGGATGCAGAGTCAATATTCAGAAATCTTAGGTATTTTTGTACACCAACAATGAAATATATGAAAGAGAAATCAGGAAAAAAATCCCATTTACTATAGCAGTGAGAAATACAAAGTATCTAGGATTAAACCTAACCAAGGAGGTAAAAGACCTATACTCCAAAAACTATACAAAACTGAAGAAAGAAATTAAGGAAGACACAAATAAATGGAAGCATATACCATGTTCATAGATTGGAAGAATTGTCATCATCAAAATGTCCATACCACTCAAAGCAATTCATAGATTCAATGCTCTCCCTTTTAAAATACCAATGACATACTTCACAGATATAGAGCAAACATTTCAAAAATTTATATGGAACCATATACAAGCCCAAGTAGATGCAGAAATTTTGAGAAAGAACAAAGTAGGAGGGATCACAGTACCTGACATCAAAGTATGTTACAAGGCCATATTAATCAAAACAGTCTGGTATTGGCATAAGAACAGACACATATATCAATGGAACAGAATAGAGAGCCCAGAAATAAACCCAAGTCTTTACGGTCAACTAATATCAACAAAGGGAGCAGAACCATAAAATGGAGTAAAAATAATATCTTCAACAAATGGTGTTGGGATATCTGGACAGCTACATGCAGAAAATGAAAGTAGACCACCAACTTACACTGTACACAAAAATAAACTCTTGATGGATAAAAAGCTTGAATGTAAGTCATGATACCATAAAAATCATATAGGACATCTCAGGAAAGAAAATCTCAGACATTCCATGCAGCATTATTTTCATAGATACCCCCTAGAGCAAGGGATGTAAAGAATAAATAAATGGGACTTCATCAAAATAAGCTTCTGCATGGCTAAAGAAAATATAAGCAAAACAAAAAGGGAACCAACCACATTGGAAAATATATTTGCCAATGATAAGGGTTTGATCTCCAAAATATATAAAGAATACACACAACTCCAATCAGGAAGACAAACAACCCAATTAAAAAATGGATAAAGTACATGAACAGACACTTCTCCAAGAAGGATATACAGAGGGCTCAGAGACATATGAAAGGATGCTCAGCCTCACTAGCCATCAGAGAGATACAAATTAAAACCACAGTGAGACTTCCAGCCAAGATAGAGGCGTAGGTGGACACACTGCGCCTCCTCGCACAACCAAAATTAAAGACAACAAAGATTTAGAAACAAGAAAAGAACCAGAACTCACAGAAAATTGAACTGTATGGAAGTTCAACAACCATTCATCCAGACCGGTAAGAGGGGTGGAGTCGCGGCAGAAAAAAGTGGAGGTGTGGACCGGGCACGCAGGCAGCAGCGGCTGGTAGACCCCAGGCCCACAGGCGGCAGTTAGCAGACCCTGGGCACGGGGTGGCAACTGTGCAGATGCAGTGAGGCTGCGCAAGGAGGCTGGCTGACCAGGTGGTCCCACATTCGCACACAGATAATCCAGGC